>JAPMOR010035542.1:96318-134974 GCA_026543865.1 Argiope aurantia
AAACCAAATAAAAAATATTAAAAAAAGATTAAAAAAAAGAAGAATCCGGCCTGAAGACTTTTTCAAGGGTCACCCTCAGGCAGGGATTCAAAAAAGGGATTTTTTCTGTTAAGGAAATTCAGATATTACGTCTAATAATGATTCCTTCGTGACCCGAAAATCCCCTGAAATTAGGCCTAAGAGATATACCATTTTAACAGAAAGGAAAATACAAATATATATATATATATATATATATATATAGAAAGAGAGAGGTAATTCACATCGAACTCCATTTCTAAACTATATTGATTATAAAATGTATTTATTTACTTTTAAATTTAATCATATTTTCTTCAAATTCCGTATAAATGTATGAAAAATTCTGTGTTTTCCATAAATCACATAAGATTTTATTTATTCAAAAAATATATTTATTACTTTCTCAAATTTCTTGAATATTTTTGAAAAATTCATGTAAAATGTGGACATAATAAATAAAAATATCCACGAAATTTACAAACATTTATCAAATTTTATTGGAAAAAGGATGAAATTAAATGATATATTTTTAGTTAGTGCCATATGTGTCACCTAACAAAATCATCAATTCTATATTGAATAAATAAAACAAAAAATGATTTTATTAACTGAAAAATCTGAATAACATTCTATGAAAAATAAATCAGACCAATTAATTACTTTTTGATGCAATTTCAGCAGATCCGTAATTATAAGATTCCTCTCAGCCAATGCGAGCATTTTTTGAGACATAATAATCTCCATATTATTTCCGTTGTGTTGTGCATTAATTATGATTGCGTTAAGATGTAACGACTTCAAAATGTTATCGATTGTAGCTTGTTTTCTTCTTTTCCTCTGTATTTGCAACTTCATCAGAAAATTTTTTTTGATAAAAGAAGCTTTCTGTATAGTTGAAAAAAGTCATTGTTAATCAATGAAAAGAAAATTGTCAGACTGAAAAAGAAATTATACTCTTTCCTTAACTTTGAAGAAGAAAATAATGTATATTTTAGTTTAAATAACAATTGATAACGTTTTTATGGAAAATGTCAGACTATTTGTTCTTTCTACTTTTTATTTATTTTTAATCCTATTAAAATCTCTTAAAACGATACTCAGATGCTCCATATTTTATTGAAATATTAAGCGTACTACCACGTCGTTTAAAAAACACTGCACGTTAACATCTCTAGTATTTAATGCTGTTTAAATAAATCCATTTAGCGTTGTTAAAATGTGTCAAAAAATTAGCTGAAAAGGATTTTCCTACAATGTAGTTTTTGAAATAGTCAGGTATTTAGTGGAAAATTTTACTTACAAGAGAGAGTTTATATCTTGGTTTAAATATGGTGCAGGATTATATTTTTTAATACCTTCATAGAATCATTTTTATTTCTATAAAGTTGGCAAAGCAATTAATTGAATAAATATAATGGAATTTTAATTATAGATCATGCTAAGGAATTAATTTCCATTGAATATTCTTGTAATGAACTTTTCAGTTCTTTTCAAATTACGACTTCAAGTTCAGAATTAATATAAATGATCAAAAAATCAATTAATTTTATAGCTTTTAAAAGAGATACTAAACTAAAAACGCAAATGCTTTGAAACATATATACAGGTATAATACGGTATCATATGAACAAATATATAATAATTCTGACACTTCAGTCATAAATGCTGAGAAAAACTGTTGACGTTTCATGCAATAAATATATTTAATTAATTTGCATATCCTTCAAAATATTTTTTTTTAATTTAATACTTAAGTAGCCATCTCTGCCGACCAATTGATTTGTGGGAATTAATGACTTATTTTACATTAATTTTCAATTCAATATCTTATAAAATTTGGTCTTATTGACTCCTTAAACAAAACATTTTTATGTTTCAAATTTTGTTATATATTTCATCCTATGTTAGAAATTTTATATCGTTCTGTTCATTTCTTATGTACAATTCATTTAAAAAAAAATGTTTTTACTAAAGCTAAATATGCTTCTTAAAATTATGACTACAAAATATAGAATCTTTTGACGCCGAACTCTTATATGAGCTAAAAAATATTTAGTGTATTACACTGGTGTGCAAAACTTAAGCAACAGGTATGTTTTTTGCCATAACTTCACGAGAAATCATCTGAGAGACAGGAAATTCAGAAATGAGATACAGCATTTTGTTCTGAAAGAATGAAGAAAGCATAGTTGCGCAGAAATGAATACAATGCATACAGTATGGAATCAAACAAAAAAGGCTTTATTGAACTCATAGTATCGTTACACATGATTGTCTGTCCAAGAAGAAGAACATAGTAAGGGATATGCCTTTCCATTACTTCAATGGTTGCTTAGCACCGTCTCCCCATACTCAGCACCAGATTGTCCAACAGTTCTTGACGTAAGAGCGCTCATTCCTAAATCAGCATCAGTTTAAGTTGTCGGGTGTTCCCAGGAGGATGTAATCGTGCCGCAGGATGTCTCTCCAAAGCATCCCACACATGTTCTATCGGATTTAAATCAGGGGAGCACGCCGGCCAATCCATTCGAGTGATATTTTCACTTTCCAGGAGCTCCTCAACAGCATGAGTCCTGTGTGGCTGTGCATTGTCATCCATACAAACGAAGTGTGATCCAATGGCACCTCGGAACAGATGCACATGGGGAAGGATCACCTCCTGACAATAGCGATCTCCAGTTACAGAATCTCTGTCGAAAACGTGAAGCTCAGTCCGCCCGTTCATCATAATGCCTCCCCAGACGACAACTCCAGGACCACCGAAACGGTCTCTTTCCGTGATGTTACTGGGATGAAACCGTGTCCCGACCTCTCTCCAAATCAACTGGCGTTCGAAATCGCTTGTGGCACTAAAACGACTCTCATCTGTAAAGAGGGCACGACTCCATTGATGAGATGTCCAGTTTTTGTGCTCCCTGCACCACTCAAAGCGGTGCCGCCGGTAGGAAACTGTCAAAGGGATGCAGCATTCAGGATGGCGGGCGAATAGGCCACCTTTGTGAAGGCGTCTGGACACAGTAAAACGCGACACTTGTCGCCCCGTAGCTGCACACAGTTACTGAGCAATGGCGCTTGCTGACTGGTTTCGGGTTCTTTTCGCCTGCAGGACGATATGTCGGTCATCCACTGCAGTTGTTTTCCTGGGGCGGCCACCACCAACCTTTCTCACAGCTGTACCTGTGGTTTGGAAGGCTTTCCAGGCGCGCGAAACGACACTTTTGTTGATTCCGAACTCTTCAGCTACACTGGTCACACTACGCCTCTCCTCCAGCTTTCCGTTCATTCTTCCAAGTGTGAAATCGTCCAGGTGATTTCTGCTAGCCATATTTCACGAATTAACTCACGTGCTTTTGCAGCGAATGTCTTTAATTGCGTCTCCGTCCTTCCTTTTATTGTAGTGTTGAGCTGCGTGCGCCTTCCGCAAGTGTTTTGCGTACGCTCACGTCGCCTGTGATGTTTTGTTCCTGATATTTGCATACTCATGACCTTTCTCTTGAATTACGTGTTCATTGTACTGATCGCAAGAACTCCTTTTCTGCAATTTCATGCTTATCTGCTTAAAATTTGCATTGTTGCTTAAGTTTTGCACACCAGTATATATAGGAATACAATTTTAAAATGATATCTGATTCAATCTAGAATTTAATTTACTACATTAAGAAAAATTATTAAATATAATTTATATTACCGAGGTTCTATATAAATATTTAAAATACGTAATTCAACAGAATATTTATTGACTCACACTACACAAAATATAATTATCTTCTTTATTTAGACCTTTTTTCCTATTTGATATATATGCTTAATGATCCAGAAATTAGGCGTTAGGCCTCGATTAGTGTTGATCCTGTATATAATAAATTCAGTTTGCCTTACACTCACATTCATTTTTCTGGAAAATATTATGCTTAAGATTTATCAATATTTAATACATGCGAATGATAAAAATGTACTTCGTTAGATTTAATTTCCATTTAGAGTTCCTTAATCTTTTATTTTGAATTTTTGACAACATCATGGCAATACGCTGCTAAAAGCTAAAATCTTTCATAGCAGCAAGTTAAATTTATTTTTGCTTTGTCAGAAATATATTGCTAGAAAATGTGCATAAAATTTTTTTAATTAAAAAAAATACGAAAAAAATTGAAATCAATTATCGAAAATTTCAAATTATCATGTGTGAATATTATTTTTTTAAAGTCACTTGATACCAAACCGACAGAAAACCGTCATGTTCTCACATGATTCATATTTCGCAATCATTAACATAAAAAGAAGCATGTTTTTTGGAGGGGAGGGCCACATTTTTTTTCTTCAAAATTGGATTTAACAGGTTTTAAACTGTGACGTGCCTGTCAGATTACATATGCATCGATATTTAGAAAATAATGGGGTTTTCATCTCAAAATTGTTCAAGCTCCAAAAATTTATCTTTTATTTTATTTTATTTTATATTTATTTAGTTTATTTATTTATTTATTGCGAATATCTAGTTTAAACTGATTAGAATGATCACATGACTTTTGTACTGCGCAATAGTCAACTTTTAAAAAAACAATGTTTTTTTTTTGTTGTTGTTTTTTTCATCTCAAGATTGTTTGAGCTCCAGAACATTTTTTTTTGCCAGATAAAAAAAAAGTTTAAAGAAAAAAGAAAAGTTGACCAGACATTAGAATCGTATACATGTCTGACAGTAGCGCCAACAAGTAACTTTTTGTTGGCAATAAGTTGCTAAATGAGTCGCAATCTTTATCATTTTCTAGTAATTGTAAATGCGAAAAATTGAGGCTTCAAAGGCGATAAATCGCCAATCTTCTGCCCTATACATTTTGAGGCTTCAAGAAACCCGAACCAAAATAACATCATGTTCTCATATGATAATATAATAATCGATATTATCGTAAAAAAATAATTTTTTGAACTATGTTATTCAAAATTTAATTTAATGCTGAGATAATTTTAAAAGTTATTGCCGAAAGAAAAAAAAATCGCTGAATTTTAATTTTTCTGATTAAGATTTTTTAAAATCGTAATGAATAGCTTGTCATATGCTTGTCCCACCAATTCTAAATTTAAGATTTCTGCGTCCACTTAAAACGTTTTGAAGTGCATGACCAAACAATAAAAAAACCCCAAAAAATTGATAATAGCCATAAATAATATATATATATATATATATATATATATATGAGTACCTGACATATATCTAGATACATATCTATATACATATATATATCTAGAAATATATCTATATACATATATCTGAATATATATATCTAGACCCCTGAAATCGAGAATCTTTTCCCCACTTTGTAAAGGCATGGGTTCATTACATTCAGCGTTACTATTTTACTGGCAAGATGGTTATCACGTCGGAAATCTTTGCAACGTGTTTATGAATTAAAAGAAGAAATCCCCATTTTCCTAGTAGAAGGAAACTGACCGGAGGCCGAGCATTTTCGCGACGGTTTATTTGTGATGAAATTTAACTATTTGGTCAACATATTCGAGAAATTAAATAACTTGAATCTTCAACTCCAAGGGGCAAATACACATATGTTGGATACGAGTGATAAAGTTAATGCTTTTTGTCGAAAATTGCAATTGTGGAACATAAATTTAAAGCAAAGAAATCTACCAATGTTTGCAAATGTGGATGATTGTACTAAAACTTACAAGGCTGAAGAAGAACATGTAAAAGTTGCTTTCCTAACCAATGAAAATCATTTAACTATGCTGGAAAAATTTTTTTAAAAAGTATTTTTTTACTGACGACAAACTGATAGCAAGTTACGAAGGATTTCGGGGCCCATTTCATAAGACTTCTGAAGGACTCTCAATTGATGAGGAAGAAAAATTCATAGGCTTCACGACAAGTGGCAAAACTAAAAGACAATTTAGTAATAAATCACTATTTGAATTTTGGGCAGGAATTGAGGATAATTTTTCTGCACTAAAAACAAGGGCATTTTTCATTCTATTACCATTTTCAACATTCTACCTTTGTAAAATTGGATTTTCTGCTGTGGCTTCTTTGAAGATAGAATATAGATCTCCGCAGAACTGAGAGTGGCTATTTCTAATATTAAGCTTTCCTTCGAAAATCTTTGCTCTGCAAGACAGGCCCCAGGAATTCACTTATAATTATTAAATTTGATTTAGTATGTTTTGATTAAGTAAGTTTTGATTTAGTAAGTTGTTTTACTTTAATAAGTTATTAAATATGTCGAAATGTTTTTTGTTTTCTATGTGTATGTGGGCTTCCCTTTCAGTCAGTTAATCAATTTTTTAAATAATATTTTCTCTTGGATATTCTCGCGCTCCCCTTCTGGTGTGCTCGTGCCCCCTAGGAGGGCGCGCCCCACTGGTTGAGAATCGCTGAATTAAGGCAAAAAATAATGCAATTTCAAAATTTAAACTTTAGATAAGTATTGTATCATCCATTCATTAATAATGAATTTTACAAAATTTTAATTTTTACAAGAAATCTGTCATTACACATTATGTGACAATATACTTATGAATAATAATTACATTGATATGATATGTTATGCTAACAATAAAGTGTATGTAAATCCTCGTCCCGCTAAAATAAATGGCTCCAATAAACTAAAAATAAACTACCAGTAACACTCAAGGCTATTTTGAAAAGTTTGATCTAAAAATATTTTTCAGATCAAACTTTTACATCATTTAGCAAGGTGCGTTACATCCCATTTACAGCATCTGTATAAACAGCGCATTATCACCTCGCGGGTTTGTAACTATGCTTCTAATCTTTCTTTTGAAGTGTGAGAACAAGGAAGAGGCAATAACTTCATTATCCCCCGTTCCAACTAATTTCGAAAGAAATTTGCATACATAATATTCATCGCCTAGGAAAATTATATGCGAAATCACGATTGAAAGACTTGGCTAAAATATATTCATTATTCAAGAAGCGATGCTATCAAGAAGTAATTTATTTTGGCGACTTTGGATTTGTATTTTGGGTGTTATGGCCTCATTAGGAAACTTGAGATAATCAAGTTGGTGTGAAAAGTACCCCTCCCTATCGTTAAATTCGTTCACGACTTGAGGCGACTACGGACAACAAATTATGGGAAGTATTTGTCGTTTTTTTTCTCGTCTTCTGCTGTTATAGAAGATGAAAAGTTTTGTTGATTAGTCCAGGCATGGCACTTTACTTTCCTTTTCGTTTCTCAAACTGAACTGATTTTTCACTCCATTTTGAAAGCATATTTTCTTGTAAGAAATAGTTGTTTTATTTTCTTCTATTCCTCGAAAAGCTATTTATGCTCAAATATTTTTTTTTCTAAATAAAATCATAACAATGTTTCGACGAAATACTTTTCTTCGGAAATATTGTTTTATCTCTAAACAATATTAAATTTTTTATTTGTTGATTTATATTACTTGGGTTTTATTTTACTGGTATTCAGTCTGATAAGGGAGACCTAGAAAATAGTATAAGCATTTTTGTTTTAATTCTTTATTGAAAACATCTCAGAGAAGAATGCAAATTATGCTAATTCGTTTTGATATGAATAGAATCTTTTAAAGAATAAGATTAAAAAAATGAAAAAAAAATTGCGAAAAGAAAATTAAGTAATTTAACGAAAAATTATCAATCACTAAATGTCATATATTCCAATCATTTTTTAATTGATGAGTCTAAAGTCTTATACTAAAGTCTATAATCACTAAATAGAAATGGATATAAAAAATGAATTTCATTAGAAAATTGTGCTTGAAAGTCTAAACTGCCATGTTAAATTTACTTAAAAATTCAATTTTTCCCTTTTTGGAAAAAAAAAATGATTTAGCGAAAAATTACCACTCGCTAAACATCACAGCTGCCATTCTTAAATTAAAGAGTCTAAAGCCTAGTACGAAAGCATATAATCGCTAAATACATATGAATTAAAAATGGAATTTTATTTGAAAATTATACATAAAGGTTAAATTTGGCGACGTTGAATTTGCATAAAAATACAGTTTTTCGCTATTAGAATACTTTTTAAAATATTATCAATGTTTTTTCTGGAAACAAGAAATTCATAGTATGAAATAAAGAACAAATCATTATTTTTTTTATATTATTGTAGTTTAAATGCCCCAGAAAGTACAGACAGATACAAATTCAGCCTTTTGATATATTTGTTTCAAAATGTTATGGAAATTTATTTTGTAGATACTAAACGCGTTTCAAATTTTATATACCTAGAACTTAACAATATGTATTTCAAGCGCACTCAAACAGAAGGAGAAAAAGACTTCCTCAGAATGAACTGCGATCAAAATTTTATGAAATTCTTCAAATTTGCTGTAAAGCATGTGCATATTTGTATGACAAATTTTATTCGTCTACCTCAAACCGTTTTTAGTAATCGTACTCATGTGCAGATTCCTTTCTGCACATGAGTATCTGCATATGGCTTTCAGAATCTAGGAGGTCTGAGATGTCGAGTTTCAACAAATCCCAATATAAAATCCCAATCCCGATTTCGAATTTTTTGGCGTTAAAAATAATATATCTTCGAATACAAGGAAGTAAAATTAAAAAAAAAAAACTTGGATAAACTATAACATAAATATAACTATTAAACCCATATATCACTAAATAAAGACTTTTCTTTATATTGTTAGATATATGTCCATCTATAAACATAGTATGATGTATTGGAGAACCTATAGTAATTATATACACGTTACGGCACTTTTAAAACCTTTCGCATGCGCAATGAACGAGTAATTTAATTTGTAATTGTTTATAATATAATGTTTGTATTTTTAACCTGGATCGGGTATTATTTCATTTATGCCAAAGAAATCGTTTTAAATTTTACATCATGAATTTATCGTTAAAATATGAAAAAAAATCATAATAATTAATATTTTAAAGATTCGAAATTGTTATAGAAACTGTTATGAATTTAAACTTATTTTATTGCAACTGATCTCAATAGCATTGAAATTCAATATTAATAGGTCGGATTAATCAAAAATTAAATAAAGGCAATTTAATCTTTAATTATTTTATTTTTATTAGACTTCCAAGCACAATATTTAGTTATTTTTTTCTTAATTTGAGAACTTCAGATTCTACGAAAGATTGAAAAGAAGAATTAATTAAAATCCATGAAAAGGAACTTTTTGAATTGACATGCTTTCCTGGACTAACTGGCCTCTTAAGTATTTAAATTCAAAGTAAGTGAATCATTTAGAACATGTATTAAGAAATCAACTCCAGTTTTTTCAAAAATTTCTATCATCGGACCAGATAAATTAGTAATTAGGAATGTTGGCAATTAAAGAGGTTTCAAGAGCAAAGTGAAGTAAAAAATTAATTAAGTTAAAAAAATGCTACCATTTTATTATTTAATACATTTCCGCAAATGAATCATCTTATTTAAGCAATCTAAAATAATAGAATGGATGAAAGAATTTAAAATAATCATCATCAAAAATCAGAATCACATAGAATATAAAATTTTATTATATAATTAAGTTTTTTTAAATCAAAATGTTTATTTAATTATGACGCATGCGCACAATTGTTCTCTTATGTATTTATCTCATGAAAATTCAAAAAAATCATTTTATCAATTTTTAAATATTCTTGAAATTATATTCGTTATTCAAGCTAATATCTTATTTTTATGTATTTTAATTTGGATCGTTCGAAATTTTCAAACATCGATTTTAAAATTATTTTTTTAAATCAGTTTTTGATCTAATAAAATTTTATACTCTTGTGTATCCGCGATGATGACGCGTAATACTGATATTTTATGACCTCATTTATCATATAAATGGATTCATTAATCAATCTAAAACTCATCGCCCTTTCATCATCTCATAATCAATATAAGGAATACAATTTTTAGAGTATGTAATGTTAATAAAAATAAATTACAAATCTAAGTTTAAAAACTAAAAAAGTGAAAAATTTCTAAATTTCTCTGTACAAGTTAAATTAGGCTTTTGAAAACTGTTTTAATTTACATGTATTTGTTTAGATCTTTGTTTTAAATGCAAACATTCTATAATGGAAATTGAAGATTCCTATTAGAAAAGTTCCTATATACAATGAATATGTATTTAGATAATTAAAATAGCGGAGTTTTAATACTAATTAATTTGATGGAATCTTCGACACAATATTGTTTCTAAATATTTTTACTGAAATGAAATGTAACCAATATCTCTGTCGAATCAATTATTCACTAAAAGTGATTAACATGAAATAATTCATTTTCAGCATTCTCAAAATAGCCATTTTCTAATTACTCAAAATTTCGTTTCACTTTAAATAATTATGAACGCTGTTTTTTTTTTTTTTTTTTTTTTTTTACTAGTTCTGTCAATCGAACCAAAAAATTGTATCAGCAATCCCAGTATTCCATTATATAAGTTCAAATTACTTTCTCACTTCATTTATATCCCCTACATTTGCCTTCCTCATCATATGGTATATTCCACTGGTCATAGCATTTAGAAAGTAATTTCAGTAATGGATATAAATTTAATTCCTTCTCTTATATTATACTGAAACACATACATACACTCACTCAATTTTCGAAACTTATTTTCGAATAAATATTACGATTCAAATATTTTCAACACGTCTGACGTACAAAGTATCTGTAAATATAAAAGAAAATTTTATTTTCAAAATCTCCCTGAAATCCTTCTTTATCATAATTTATGTATTTCTCTTTATCTTCAAAGAACAAAATTTTCATAATCCCATCGAATTCGATATGAAATTCCTTCTCAAGTAATAAATAACAGGTTATGTTCAACGGTAGTGCATAAACAAGTTTGGATCTCGCATATTTCTCATGAGTCTCATATATCTGTCAAATTGATTATTTGCATTAAAATAAAACTACTATATCTGGCAACTTACTTCCTGCAAAATAATCTAAAATAATTTAAGGAAATAGATGTTGCTTTTCATTTTTATACTTTTATTGTATAGAAGAACACGTTCGCGGATGTATTATGTTAAATTGATGCTGAAAGACAATTGCTACCTGGAGAGAATCTAAATTTTCTTTCTTAATTTTCCCTGATGTTCTGTATAAAATTTCATGCTTTAAACTCCAAAATGAATAAATTACTTTGAATTTATTTGGAACGGATAATAAATTATAAAAAAATGATATACAACAGAACCACCGTTATGGAAAATGAAGCATATAATACAAAATTTGTTGCCAAGCATTTAATAAGTTATATTCATATCTTTTTCGTTAGAAAAGTTAATATAAAATAAATACGCAGTTACTGACTCACACATATTTTAATCCTAGTGTAGAGCAGTGGTAAATATGTGCCAATGAATACAACGTATTTGATATAATTTAGAAATTAGTGTAAATGTACTTCATTTACTTTAGCGTAAATATATATAACTTAACAACTAATTTTGGAATTTACACAACTATTACACAAGTATTTTATAAGTATTATAAAAGTATTTATTATTTACTCCAAAAAATTTAGTGTTTCCCGAAACTCTGGCGTTTCTAAGTATTTTACCCGTTGTTCATTTGATGATTAATTATTACTATATGCATTTACTTAAATTTGTTATAATAGATATTTCATAAAATATATAAATAATTTAATTCATAGAGACTACTAATACATATAATAATAAAGGCCAATCAGGCCAAAATTCACATATTAAAAAATCGGCATAAACGTTTTAAAGACACAGTTTTTTTAACATTAAACTTCACTGTCGTAATCGGAGTGATGAAAAATTTCTAAGATTGTGTGTTTTCAAACAGTATCATCCTCAAAACATCCATTTAGGAAATTTTGATGCAATTTCATTCCAATGTTTGTCAACCCTCCTTGATTTAAAACATTGTGATAAATGGCATAATAAGATATTAAATACTCCATCTAATAAATTCTTAGAAAAGTCATAGTTATAATTATTACTATACTTCAAAGTTTTAACTAGTGTCAGTCATAGAATACATTTATTTATGGAGAAGTTATAGAATTACTTTAAATTCAATCCAGTTTTAATATTTCGATTAAACATCAAATTTATTTAATTACAATATTATGAAATAGTGATGGGCACTCAATAGTAGCTGGCTTCACAATAGAGAGAATGCATGTATCAGATCATAATAAATGTTAGAATTACTTCTTCTTTATTCATAGCGTTGAGCTAAATACAATATTTATTAAACTCATAAAGCAAATAAGTTATTACAATAAATGTACTTCTATAAAATATAGAACAATATAGATAAATTAAGAAGTTTTATTAGAAACGAAATTATGTGAAATATTTGAATAATTCCTCTTATTTTTCATTGTGATTTTATTCTTAAAGTATTCTTCGGAATGTAAGAAATTAGTTCAAATTTAATGTGGGTTTGTATTTAAATGCAAATATTATTTGTCAAATCTAGAAACTTCTCATTCTTCTATTACATTAATTCAGAATGGAATTAACGTATTTTATTTGTTTGAATTATTTTTTTCATATCTTCATCTCACTCATTATGACCATGATCATTTTTATTAAAATACTTTATCACATGTTAAGAAAAGATAAATAATATTTAAATGTTTTTTTTTCTGATTTTAACTATAAAATTTAATTCAAAAAGTGCATTTAACCTAAAAAAGTACTTGTATTTTTGCTACATTTGATTATAGTTCTTAATTGTAGTTACTAAATTAAAGGAAACATAGGATATATAAACCAATTTTTGCTTGAGGTGTAATAACATTTTTATGAGCAGCAGTTTTATGAAAGAAGAACTTTTAAAATAATTATATTCAAAGCAAATTGAGGTAACAGCTAAATCAATGGGGAAACAAACTCTTTCCCAATGTAGAAATTCCCAAATTACAGAGAACATTTCAAACATGGAAAAAACAAAGAATCACTGTTAAATGTAAAATGGAGTTTCAAGTTTACTTCATTTTTAATCACAAAAAAGTTATCCTAAACCGAATTTTCAATTATTAACACTTTATGTTATGTTCGTTTCTAATTCTGTTCTTTCCGCTTGAAAAATTATTTTTATAAGAGTAAAATGCAAGGCTACTGAAAATATCTTTCAAAGAAATTGATCAATTGAATTTTTAGCCCAGAATTCGAATACAAAATGGTGAAAAGAAGATTCTGCATACACACTGGAAATATTCCTCTATATGATATTCGAGATAGAATAAGGAATAGATATAATTATTTGCTATGTTTAGGAAAAAAATAATTTGTATCTACGAAAGTGTGTGCATTTATATTTTTGCTTTGCTTGAGGCACAGAATCTTAAAAGTGCATGAGTTCATAAGCTCTCGATAAGTTTTAATGGACCGCTGATAACTGTTGATCTAAATAGAGGCTGCAATCTATATCAAGTCTAATATATCACAAGGAAATTTCTTGATGTTATTCATGAGAGATCCGTATCCGTATCACAAGGAAATACGCCAGTCATCTAGCAAGATGCAGGAAGATGATGATTCAGCATTGGGAGTTCGGGATTAATTAAACGATCGCTTTTAAATTTCTGGAACAGTTACCAAGAACTAGAAGGTATGACTTCAGACTCAACTGTCATCTTCTCTAAAAGATTTGAGCAATCTCTTTGTTAATTTTTACTTTTGAGTAAAGCTTAAATTTATATTATTTTTTTTATTTTTCTAAAATTAAAACTATATTCAAGTTTCTTGCACATTTTATAAAATTATGCTCTTTATCTTTTTTTTATTGTGCTACAGAAAGCTGAAGAAGAGATGCAGTTATTTATAAATTCACAATATATAGCAGTTTATACTATTTAAATTTAAAAAACAGTATTTATTCCATTCTTGTGGCCATTGTTCATCCGGTATTTTCAAGTAATTAAAATTATTTCAAATTCATTATGCAGTAATGATTATATTAGCAGAAATAAGATAATTTAAAATTATTCAATAATTTAGTTCACGTTTATTTCATATTTGTAATATCTATATAATACGCCATTGAATTATTAAGTCTCTACATCCATGCATTCTTTTTTTAATTCGCCTAGTAAAATTCAATTTCCTTAGTTTTGCTCACTTTAACATTTCGTTGAAATAGATATATTTTCGAAATGTTTCGAACACAAAAATGCCAAAAGAAGAAAAAGAAATGTAATTGTATTAGAAACAATAAATAAAAATGGCTTATCGATTGAAGGACAAGATTGCATTGCAAGGTACGTTAGCTTTCGTTTTCTTCTTTCTCCTGATAAAAATGCTTTTGAAGATAATGTAACAAACATGAAGTAAGGATGGTTTCATACCCGCAGAAATATAAATGTTTCTACATTAGATTATTGGTTTTGCCTTACAAAAGACCTTCTTTTGTTTATTTAATTTTCATCGATTTGAAATCTATTAGGAAATTCAAATATTAGTAATAATTTCCTAAAATATTGATTTAGCTCAAGAACAAAGCTTCATCTATAATGGAATGTTTTAACCTTGATTCTTTTTATTAGTTTTTTTTAATTCTGTCTTTATTTTGCTTTTACATGTTCTTGATATATTGGGTAGTGTGTGTATATACACAGACAAACGAAGTGATAGTCAGCGGAATTCATTGCTAATTTTTGTTTTGTTTTCAGCATGCTGTATCTCCTTTTACTTCCAATAATGATACATATAGCCTTTACATTTAAAAAAATATTTAGAAAATAAAAGTCATTTTGTTTGGTATGCTTTATCCCGATTTTAACCCTCCACGGTGCATTTTCTTTTGCATCCCGCATTTTTCGCATTTTAGGGTGTTTATTTTTGCAATTAAAGATTTTTATTATATCATATTATAACCTATAGTATCAGTTCATTTTCTTTGAAAAGTAATTGAACTTATTTGCAAACATTGCATCTAAATATTGAATTTAAAGAATTACGCAGCAAGAGGGTTGATAAGAACTTTTATTTAATGGTTTAAGTGATGAAGAGTTTGATTGAACTTACAAATCGAATTCAGTGAAAATATTTTTTTCTGATTCAACATATGTTAAGCAAACACCGATAAAAAAGACATTTTCAGAAATATATTTTCATATTCTATTTATATTACATGAGAATTTAATAATCATTAAAATGAACTCACCTGAATTTTTTTCAATAATATATATTTTATATATCTAATTGTATACAGGAAAATTTAATAATCATTAAAATGAAATCTCCTAAATTTTTTTCAATAATATATATTATATATATCTAATTGTATTACAGGAAAATTTAATAATCATTAAAATGAACTCACCTATTTTTTCAATAATATATATTTTATATATCTAATTATATTACAGGAAAATATAACACTCTTTAAAAACAAACTGCATTTTTTCTTTTACTTACTTGTGAAGCTCTTTAAGTAGAAATGACCTGTTTATAACAGTTGTAAATGCGATTAAGCAAGTATTTTTGTTTAAAGAGTGCTTCCAATACATTATAAAAACATATTAAAAGAACTCTTTAAATAGAAATCTAGTGATTAAGGAAAAATTAGCAATGACTTCATATCTTCATCTTCAACAATGGAAGAACATTTCAGAGCGAAATATTTGTAGCAACAATGGAAAAAAGTGTGCGTTACTTTAGAATATTGAAATGTATCGTTCTCTTTACGTTTAAAATAATGTTTAAATTATTAATTAATTTAAAAATACATAAAAAAAACATTTTTACTACAATTCAATAAGATCACTGAATATTAAGATTCTCTGAATATTAAAAAAAAATGTAAATATCATTTATGTGCTGCAAAAATTTTGGAAGTAATGGAGTGGATAAGGTTTGTTACATAAAGCTTTAGTTTTTAATTATTAATTTGAATTTTCTTCAAATTTTCAAAATATATCCCTCCAAATTACATATTTTATTTTTTAAATATATCTATGCCAAAGTGTACAAGCACTAATTCTAATAGTCTGTTCTGTGGATCATTTATTACGTTTATTTCTTCTAATGATGAAAATGAATGTGTGTATGTGTCTATGAGAGCTTGGGTGTGTTGGTGCTCTAAAGTCCAGACAATTTGGTCCAGAATTACCAGTTTGTTAATTTTGATGGAAATGTTCAACTTGGAGTCCTTAGCTGATACTTTAATATGTTATGAAATATTTTGAGGTTATTTCATTATATCCTCTAAATTTCCAGAAACATTCTTTTTCATGATACTAATTTTTGTGACGAGTAATTTCTTCTACTTTTAATTACATTATTAATATATTCTCTTTCAATATTTAAGGAATATTAAATTGAAAGTGAATTATTTTTTTCACTGTTCTCTTAATATTTTATTCTTTTTTCCATTTTGATGATAAAATTGTGAATATTCGGTTTCCTTTTTACATGCTTCATTACGTGCCGTTCATAAATTAAAAGAAAAAATAACATACTCTAAATAAAGTCGTAACAGTTTTATGTAAAAAAAGGCATAAATAATAAATGCAAATAAATCTAAAGCAAAAAATAGAATACATATAGAAATACAAAAAAATATATACTGGATACAAAATTGAAAATATGTTAATATATAGAGTGGAGAATGCATATATTTCTATTATGTAGAGCACGGAAAATATCAATTCAAATGACAATAAAGACTCCATTTTCGTAAAAAGAAACATTTATTACATCTTAAAGTATGATGTACGTAAGTACACGTTCCTTAGGCCATTCATGCCGAATTACTAAAATGAGTATTCCAGTATGCGCATATGCATATAAATAAAGATGGCATCACAAATACGTGCTTATCTATATTCACAAATTTTCATCATGCATAATTTTCTGAAATATAGTTAAAGTGACTCTAAGAATGAGTTTACCGTACCTTATTTTCGGCAATGATTGCCCAAAAATTATTCTGTATAATTAATGGCAATTTCTGCTATTAGTTTTAAAACGTAATAAGAGGGCATTTATTTTACAGCGTCTGATTTCTCTCAATTTTGTTGCTTTCAGTCAATTTGATTAAAATCAGGTAAAAACGTTACCATTCTATTTTTTAACCCCCTAGCTTTCATGAAGATTATCGATACATGCCGCAAAATGGCAAATATTTTATGTTACTTATTATCTTAAATATCATTTCAAAGAACGTTGAAAATTGTTCTCTAGCCGTATGATATCCTAACAATAAATCTATAGATACATAACATTCTCTTTATAAGATAATACGTTGATCTCATAATTTCAGGTTCAGGTCTATTGAGACATAAACACTATTACTATTCTAATGGATAACATTAAAGATAGTATTGAAAAAAGTATAGAATCTCAAATTCAATCACATGTGACGGTGCCTTGAATAAGTCAATAAATAAAATCCTTCTTTTATTCATGACTAGCCGCCTTTGGCGACCAGCCGGTTCGCCAGTATTACCGCTCGCTACAATTTTCAATTAAATTTTTTAAGTAACTGGTCTCTTAAAGGATTCTCAAAGAAAACATTTTTAATCTTCAAATTTTGATAGTCATACCAAACTTATATTGTTTAGATCGTTTCGTTCAATTTATTATATATATTTTGCTAATTTGCTGCCATTTCCGGTAAAACTTCAACTTTAATTAAAAATGTAAATGACGAAATTGCAATTAATATAAAGATACTTTTTAATAAAACCAAGCGTTTTATTTTATTTATCATCTGTATTGTTATTTATTTATTATTATTATTATTACTGAATATGAGTATTGTAAACAGAATCGTTCGGTATTTAAGTCTTATGTGAACTACAAAATATTTTTCATAATTTATGTAATATCTCAAACAATAATTCAACAAAATATTTTCAGATTCAGCATAAAATTCAGTTTTTAGTTTTGCTTTCAAAAGGATTGAAATGAAATCAATAATAATTTTTTGTTCCGGCCTATAAATATATTTCAAAAATTATGAAGTCTAAATTTAATGCAGTAAGGTATCATATTCTGATAAATATTCTGGACACACCAAATTTTAAATAAATGAATGAATGTTCCTATTTTCCTCGATCAACTAAGACTTATTTATAAAGTTTTAAATGTTAAAAATTTAGAAAAACTCACCATTTTAATAATCTTAGGCCAATTAATCTTGAGAAACTTGCGCGCTTATTGGCGTATTTTCTTTGAAAAGATCGATGAAAAATCTGAAATTATCCTTTTTTTATTGAATAGTGATATTCAAATCTTCATAAATCAGTCAGTTTAAGTGATTTGAAATTAACTCTTAAACGTCAGCGATTTAGTTGATTGGAAATTAACTCTATGAACACCATAAAATCTGTGCTTTCTCTTGTGGTGTATGCATTCTCCTTAATATTGGATCGAATAAAACATCACATACAAAAGTACTACATAGAAAAAACACATCAAAATTAAACATAACATTTCAATAGTTGCCAAAAACAAAAGAGAGAAAAATGAAATTAATAAGCAGACGATATTTAGAAAAGTACAGATATTTAGACTGGAAAATGAAATTATCTGAAATTTACCACACGCGCAGACGATATTTACAAAAGTAAAAATATTCAAACCTTAAAAGGAAATCATATGAGTTATTCCATCAATAAATGCCATAAGTTTGTTTACATCTTCATTATTTTATGAGTCATTAAATATCAAAATGGATCCGGGACTGAATAAACACCCTATATAGAGAGTGTAAAAGATCATAAAATAATCTTTCTGGAATTTATTTTTTAGAAAAAAAAATATTTCATATTTGTTTCATTTCCTACAGACACGTGGGGAAAATTATATTTTTGCAGATTTCATTTCCAAAAAGATTTAATTTATTTTCAGTTAGAGCTTTAATCAATGTGATGGCAACACTTTGAAAAAAGCTATTTTTTTCTCAGGAATGCGAAACGTGCTTAATCCTCATTTTTATTTTTGACGAAAAAAATTATTGAAAAACATAGTTAAAATATTTATTTAAAAATTCATTAAAAATAGAAATTTAATTTTAAAATTAAAACAGTAGTATCATTTAAAAGATAAATTTTTTATCTTTAACTTCATGTAAAAATCTTTTTTGTGCGGTAATATTTTCGGCAGTTATAGCAGAAACACGTCAAAATTTCGCTTAATTTTTAAATAAATAAAATTCTAGTTAAAAATTCGAAAAAATAACCCCCAGGTGCACATTCCCGGCGTCCAAAGTATACACGTGCCAAATTTGGTAGCTGTAGGTTGAATGGTCTGGTCTGTAGAGCGCCAACACACACACACACACACACACACACACACACACACATTGAGCTTTATTATAAGTATAGATTACTACATGCACTACTGATAAATGCAGCAAAAGTTTACCAATATTAACTATATATCTTATATTCTTTTGGTTGGATATATTCAATGGAATGCATATAATTGGTATCTTGATACATGTTTCAATATATTTACATATTCATCAATTAGCACATATCCAATACACTTAGTAACTGAATTCAGCATGTTTCGCCACATCTCCGATTTATATTTCTTTATGAAAATTAGTTGTTTAATGGATGGATGATAATGCAGATGACGTTTTTTTTATTTTGAGTGACTGTGAGTTGGATACACTTAAAATCGATATTTGATGCATATAAATTAAAGCAACGAAAATGGTGATATATGATATAGATATTAGAAGAAATTCAATGATAAACGATTTGATGGGAAATGTGTTGAAAATAAAATATAAATAATACATTTTATTTCTCAGATAAAAACTGAACTTAGGAATGTAGCTGTGCATAAACTGATTGCGAAGCAATACTGATTAAACTGGCGAAAGAGTGTGGAATAAAATGAAATGAAATTTGAAATAAACACCGTCGAGAGCAACCCTCGGATTCCTTCCATTTCCGAATTAATAAGGGTTCTCTGCGCGTTCCAATGAAACTAATTAAAAGAAAATAAACACATGGCCATCGCTTTAAGTTTAACTAATTCGGATAGCTCACAATCTATTTTATAATAAAACGATTCTATTCAATTAGTAGTTGTCTGGGAAAACGAAGGGAGCCAATCAGTTCCTCTGTTTATTTAACACGCAGCATTATTTGTTTTCCAAATGTACAATATTGTCATTTGTTTTGTAGAAAGTTCCTTCTCATAAAACAAACATCTGCAATTCTTCTTGAATTGAAAAGCTAAATATTTGTAGAGAGATATTATTATTTTAATTCATTTTGTAATCTTTTACTGTCAATCGCAATGTGTAGATAAATAAAGAAGGTTTATGTACTAATCTCATGTTATAAATATTTATTTTCAAGTTTTGTTACAACAAAATGCATTTATACTCTTGAGTTTTTCAAAATGGTTAAATGCGAAATATGGATAAATGCGTAAATGCATCACAAATTATTTATTTGATTTATAAGAAGTAGGTAAAAATATTATTAAATTTGTAAATTGAGTTAATCCTTAAAATTTTTTTGTATGCTTTTCCAGGAATAATAGAAGAGAATCTGAACAAAAGTTTGTATAATTAAAAAATAATATTGAGTATTCATAATACTCACATTCAAATCTATATTGTTATTCCATCGGCAATATTCAGATACATCATTAAATATCAAAATTTAATTTTTCTACTTCTTTGGATTGAAAATATCAGCACCTACCTACTCACAAAACTGTTAACTTTATTTTAAACTCGAATTAATTACAAATGTTAGTTTATATATCTTTTTGTTTCAATTTTGCTTAAAATGTCCTTTTAATGAAAATAAAGCTTAGAAAGCAAAAATAACTCAATTGTATATTTTATAGTTTTAAATGAAAAACCATCTTTCTAACTTTAGGAAATCTAAGAAATAAATTTATTAACTCAGGTGAAATTTCTCAATCCAAGAAAGATAAAATGGAATATTTATCTTTTCTTCATTAGAAATTGAATTGCGTTTCTCAATTGTGAATATTTCCCAATTCCTGAAGGAAAACAATTGTGACAAATTGCATTCAGCGAAACAATAATTTGGAAATAATTAATAAGTTTAAGGAAATATTTGGACAAACAGGCTTCCTTTCAAATCGATGACTATATTCACTAAAATCATTTACTAATAACAGTTTAAGGCCTAATTAACTATGTCAAGGAGAAATATTTGAATAAAGAATTAGAAATATGCCAGTCAATCTTAAGCATTAGAAATAGCACAGTAAAATGATTGAAGCCAAATAATAATAAAAAAAATCTGATCAATATGTCCTAATAATTCCATTATTTATTCAATTGAATCTCATTTTGTCTTATTTACGACAGATTATTTAATAACCAATATAATTTTTTTTGTTTGTAAACTCATTCTGTGTCGCTATTTGAATGAGAATCTGCACTAGCGAATGTTTATATTTGTAAGTCTATTAATATGGGAGAATTGTGTGTAGTCACTTAAAATATTTCCTTGTGGAGAGGGAAACTCTTTTCAGTCATATAATGTTGGATCGTTTTTGTTCATTTTTAATTTCAGATATGAACTCTGAAATGAGAAACGGTGTATATAAATTTAATTTAATTCAAGATTCGGTGAATTTTGAAAATATTTGAAAACTTGCTTAAGGAAGTGAAATTACTTTTATACAATCATATTTTTTCGTTACATTTCTATGACTCTGTTAAATTGCATTCGGCATATCTCTTTATTATTGTAAGTTTATTTTCTTTACACTTGAAAACTCAGTTTCCTGCAAACCAAGTTTATCAACAATACTCATAAATTTGAATTATTGTGAAAATTGCCTAGTTTCATAATTTGGATACACAAATTTCATTTTTCTTCTTTTATGCGCTTTAGGCTATCCAGTAGCACAATATTTATTAAACTTTTGAGTGTACTTTTGAAGTGTTGGATTACAAAACAAGAATTTTTTCTTGTGAAAGTTTCAACTCATATGGTATTAATGTAAATACATGTTACTTCTAAATTATATAAAGATTGTGAATGTGATCGAAAGCTAACCGAATATACAATGTTATGGATTAAAATTATTATTTTTTATTAAAATCTTTTTTTAAGTTTATTTATATGTGCTTAAAAGGTATTTTTTAATAAATTATATTATTTTTATCCGTACGGTTTAGGCTATGGAGTACTTTGATTTTCTATTTATTATTTATATGAAAGATGTTTTTTGAAAATTTATTGGACAACTTTAACGATTAACAACAATTTTTTAAAAAAAAAATATGAAATTACAAAGTATTGTTCAATGCATATATGCTTGCCTGTTACCAAACGATATCATAATATTAATTATTAATATTAATTCTATGATGCACTTTGGACACAATGGAATCTTTTTAATCATGTGTTTGGAATCCTTCAGTTTACAGGCAACAATTAATTTAACAATAAATCAGCATGATGATAATTGATATAATTTTATTATAAACTAATATTTACATTTACTAAAAAACTAAATTTAACTAACAATCTGCTGTTAAGCATAATACGATTTCATAAATATGAATAACTATAAAACCTCAATTGAAACAGTTAAAGGATATAATGAAGCCGTTGTTTAAAGAACTGATGATAATATATAAGGAATCTCAAAATGCAACAATCAACCTTTTCTTATAGGTTCGCTGGTATTTAAAAATATTTTCCCAGAATGCATTGTATGACATTAAAATTTCAAACAAAATTCTTAAAGGGGATTTTAAAATTTGACGCCAGAATGGCGCAAATCAGAAATATATAGATACACAAGAAAATAACTGATCAACTGGTTGATGACATTGTAGTTAATGCACATTTATAAAGAATATTTCTCATAAAAATGTAAATATTCATTTTTCTCTTGATTTTATACTGATAGTAGAAAATCTGATCAGTCTCACGCCCTGTGCTATCATTCATATTCAATATCTCCATATTTAAAAATTGAATATGATGATAATTTCACATTTAATTTCTCCAAATGAAAATCCTGATTTTCGAATAAACTTTTATGATCAATATAAGTCATTTTGAAATATGTAGAATATTATTATAAAATATTTATTCCATTTTGTAAAAATTTACTAAAATAATGGGAAATTAATATTTGTTAATGTTGCAAAATTAAATTCATTGAAAAGATAATTACTAACTAACGCTGACCCAATGCATGAATTCCTCTACATGATTCAACTTCTCTAAAATAGGTAAATTTATATATATACATAAATATGGCCCTACCATAATATTAAAGAAGGAAGGAAGTTTTACAATCAAAGGCCAGTATCATTTCGTAGAACTCTAAATTGAATAAAATTCAAGGGAAAAACCTTGCGAAGTAATTACTTTTTAATGCAGCTTCAGCCTCTCCGGTATTCCTCAAGAGAAGAAAATGTTTTGAAAAAGGTAGGGATAATCATTTTTTGTAGAAGTGATTTCGATTGGAAACTTCGATAGACAAATCTGTCAAGATATGCCGGCCAAATTAAATCGATTGCTAACTTTCTCTCTCTCTCTCTCTCTCTTAGCAGCCTCGTCAGATGTTTTTTCTGATATAAAAAATGCATCTGTGTAGATTTCGAAAGAATCCTCATTAATCAATAAAAGGGACAGACTGAACAAGTGATTTTTTTTTTTATTCTAGCGTTGTAAAAAAAATTGGGAGATTACATGTGCTACTGATCAAAAGGCAAATTATAATGATTAATTGACGAAATTGAATGTTTTTTCACAGTCTATTTTTTGTAGGTATTGCTATCTCAACTTATTTGGTTGCATAACTAATAATTTTCTTACCATGAGTTTTAAAATCTTACCATGAATTAAAATTATTTGTTTGTATATGATCAAATCTGTCTTTGCATATATATTAACAATTAAATTCTTCATTTATCTAATAACTATTAATCCTAAAGATAAATATATTTAGATTAATAAAGAAGCATTTCCTTTGAATTTTAAATTTTGTCGTATTTTTGGAAGTTAAATATCTTCTTATTTGACATGAAAAAAAAAATATCAATAGTTTTTAATCATTCAACGAAGTACAATTAAACAAGGCACATCCTTTTTTTTAAACTAGTCAAGTAACTTCCATCTAAAAGTTATTAAAGTTATAAAATAATTCCACAGCATTCAGATTATTATTTCCAATTTGATACTATGTAAGTAAGTACCTTGGCTGACGTAATTCCAAAATGGAATCTTATTCTTCAAAAAATAATATTAATTTGAAAATTCTAACTTGATTTTAGGTTTAAAATGAAAAGTCACTTGAAATATTTAACTAAAAACTGAAACTTAAGACTAAGATGTAACATTTACTATTCTTATTTAAAAAAAATTCTGATTTCTATAATTTGCTAATCATGCGCATGTTATAAGTCTCAATACTATTTTAACTTTCTTTCAATAAATAACCTTACAATACACTATCATATCTTGTGTATATTATAGGTTTCAATACTATTTGAGTTTTCTTTCAATAAATAACGATCCAATAGACAAATATATCTTATGTATATTATAGGTTTTTCTTATTTCTTTTGAGAATGGAAAAATCACCTGTTGGCAATCAAATTGCACAATTGTTGAGAGTGGGCATTTATACTGAATAGAACTAATAATTCAATAAGATATAGGAATGGAAAATTCTTATTTTTACTCGACTCCATTTCTTGTCGTTCTTAAATTTTGAATTAAGATATACCATGTTGATTGAAATATTATATTGATATCAAAACTTTAGTTTCGTATATAAAAAAAAAACTTCAATTGCACGAAAGAGTGACGTTTAAATAACTGATGCAAAGGTAAGTTATTTGTTCATCCATTTATTTGTTGTAACAATCAATCTCAAATTCAAACTAATGGCGTTCAGGGTTATGTTAAATAGCGTTAACAGGAACATTATTATCACCGATAATATTGCGTAAAAATTATGACCTAAAAACATGAACTTTCTTCATAAAAATTGCTATTTTTTTAAAAAGCCTATATCCTAAATTTATCACATGAAAAATATCATCAGATCGGAATAGAAATCCAGTCATCATCTTACATCCGATTGTTATAATTATGATCTGAAATATTCAAAGAGTCCCATAAATGAATTACCAAATCATTTTCAAGGTATGAAGTTAGCTACTTTAAAGGAATAGTTATAAGTCACCATGAAGCTAGTTTATTGAATGGCAGGGACATTTAATTAATATTAAGTAAATGATAAAATAATATAGATTTTTTAAACTAATAAATATATTATTTTGATGCATAATGTTGTTATTACTATTTAGAATAACAACAGCATATATCAGCATATCATCTCGAAAGTATAATTTTTGTCTTGTTGAAGGTATGATTTGTACGCTTCATCTAAACTATGAACATCCGATTATAAATATTATCTGTTTTATATATCTCAACAAATATCATGAAGAAAACCAACCCCATCAAAAAAAGTAAAAAAAAAAAAAAAAAAAAAAAAACTTTTCTCGTCATTTTTCTTGTATAGGATATATTTGAGAACCTGAGGAAGCATAATATAATTTTACATATAATAAGATTTTCATTAAAGTTAAAAATTGATGAATACTTAGTTTTATATATTAATATTCTTCAGTAAAATAATTTTTAAAAAATGACAGCAGAAATAATTTTAATTAGAAAAATAATAAGCATATCAGAAAATATAAAATATTAGAATATATTTTAATATTATATAAGCATATAAGAAAAACATAAGCATATATTTTATTTTTAATCTGTCCATTGTTGCTATTTTCTTGCTTATTTTTACTTTCCTTATATGTTTGTCAATATTTTGTTTACTATCACCGTTTAATGTTTTGTGCCTTTTTGAAAAACTCATTTACTTACTGGAGTTTTTATTTTATTATTGCATTTTTTATTTTATTATTATATTTTATTTCTTGATAACATGGGCTTGATTAGAGTAATTTTTTAATATATGCCAGCTTTTTTGCCTTGGAGTCTTATTACTACTACAAGAAACATTACCAAATATTATTATAAAGCTATTATTTAAAGTATAAATTAAAAAAATTACCTTTGTGGGAAATATATGAAATTAAAACCCCTTCCTAAAAACATTATCATTTTCTTCCTTATTCAAATGATTAATAACAATAGTTTTAATACAATCTTCCTACACATAAACTATGTTTCTTCTTTTTTTTCTAAGAAATTATTATTTAAATTAGTTGAGGTTTCTTTTCTTTCTTATTCAGATAAAATGTGATTAGGGAATTGGGAAGAAGAGTGTCATTAAATTCATATAAGCTTTCAAATCTAGCAAATTCTTTATCAGAGATTTATATGTAGATGTCGTCGTAGAATCACTCTTATAAAAATGGCACATACCCGTAGAAGAATACCCGTTGATGCCGTAGAAGAAATAATTTTGGAAATATCGTTTGAAATCTGAAATAGCTACCTTGTTTAATTAGGAATGATAGAAAGAAATTATATTTATTTTCTTGTAGAAAATCAACAC
Organism: Argiope aurantia; assembly: GCA_026543865.1. Taxonomy (NCBI): domain Eukaryota; kingdom Metazoa; phylum Arthropoda; class Arachnida; order Araneae; family Araneidae; genus Argiope; species Argiope aurantia. The sequence continues at coordinate 122,828 of JAPMOR010035542.1, forward strand.
AATTATTGAAATTGAATGATTTTTAAAGGAATAATATAAATAAAATTTCTTCTTTTTTTTTAATTTATTATTCTCAAGTGCTTTAAAGTAGACAATATTTTGTTTGTTTGTTTTTTTCCGTCTTCAACAAAACAAAATTTCTTGGGTGTTCGATTCGTCACATCCAACATTCAACTGGTCATGTGAAGGTTATAGGAATAGTACAGTCATCATATCTAATATAGAAAAATGAATTTTTGTTTGTTCATACCTTATGAGCGTCATAAAGTTACATCAGCGCAAAAGGTACGAACAAACAAAAATCCATTGTTTTCCTTCGCGCAGTTTCAAGCAATAAGTTGAACAAGTGTTATCGCAATCGGTTGGACGATACGGCAGCGAACAAACAAAAATTCCATTTTATATATTAGATTCACTATTATAGATTGTAATAAAAATTCTTAAATTCACTAAAATATACTACATTTTTTCGGCCTCTGAAGTTAATTGTATTTTTATGTCAGAAGAATTTACACATTTAAGTTTTGCACAATGACTAAAATTGAAAAATAAAGTATAACTCAATACAGAAGCTCCAGTTTGATGGTATTTTTATAAAGTAAAATTACGCGTGTGTGTGCTTGTTCGCGTATGCATATGCACGTTCAATATCTAAATTTTTACTAATATCTAATGTGTCAATAATTTCTAAATTATTACTAATGTGATATATAATATGCAGCAATATCTAATTTTTTCTAATGCTTGAGTAATATCTAAATTTTTACTAATGTAATAAAAAATTTGTGTGTAATACCTGAATTTTTATAAATAAAATGTAAAAATATTTTGAAAATAACTTTTACAGTGCGCATTTTTTGTTCATCTTAGCAAATGGAATAGGTTGTTTTCTAATTATCGCCTATTCTTATTTTCATGCGAAAATCCTTAAGAATTAAAATCCTGCAAGAAGGTCAAATTGAAAAGAATTAGATTGAAAATTACTGTTATTTTGAATTTATAGTTGAATTTTCAATGTTTTCCTTTTTCCTTTGCATGAAGAAATGTACTTGGTTGTCTTAAAATTGATGTAAATCCCCACAGGTGTTTGTAATAGCTACCTTGATTACGATGTTGATGGTATCTTCAGAAAGTGGATACGATTTATTTCTTTAAATATTGCAACAAGATATATGCACTCAAATACAAAATTTCTTTAAATAAGATAAGCAAAAAAAAAAAAACTATGCACTTGTTTTTTAAAACATTTCTCTAGTAGATGATAATAAAATATTTAAAGAATTATATTCGAATACAGCCATCGTAACGTGAAAGTGCCAAATAAATAACGATTTTTTCATTCATTCATCTTTCTTTATTTCTAAAATTAAAAGAACTTTTTCAAATTTTGCAATAATCCATTTATTTTAGAAATTCACATTTAATCAATAAAAAGTATTACCACATGAAAATATTTGTATCTCAAAGATAACACATAGAAGTAATGCAGTATCTAACAAAGAAATAAAATTCTTTGCTTTCAATATGTCACTAGGGTTTCTTAAAACATAATGCATTTCTGTCGAGAAGAATGTTTTGAAATGTAATTGATTTGTAACATACACTGGCCTATCTGCAAAAGAAAACAATATCTGTTTTCTGAATTCGTAGCATTTTTGGGAACTGTATTTAACGCTGATTGCATAAAGTCAGCTATATATTTCCTCGAAGAAAATGTGACTTATGCTGATGATATATAAATTAATATTTTTGGTACTGTCTAGTACTGTCATGTTAGTGTGGAGGAAGTCTATTCAGAACTTCCCAAAACCAAACTGTGGATATTATTTCAAATTAATAATTGTTAATAATACAGAACTCGTGGGATTCATAGGCAATTAGAATCTATAAAACGACCAACATAAGCTATCTATACTGGAGAAAGAATCAAATCCATTTACTCTGAGAAAGGTTATTTGTATAGAAGAGCATCGTTTTAATCGAGATGAAAGCATCGATCGTGGGACTGACATCGTTTCAAAACAGTCATTTTCGGCACGATAAATATCCTTTGTTTGAAATAGAAATTAATGATTAATGTCAGATTTCTATGAAACTGGGAATGCTATTTTGAGAAATTCATTGGCTTGTCCCAAACTGCACATTAGTGCCCTACATTTAAGTGAATGAAATATTCAGATAGTTTTAAATAAAATTGAGACAAAAGTGAAATTGAACATATAGTTCACTATACGTCAATTTGAAATGAGGAATTACATGACAGGTACATTGGCTTACAGTGACCAGCTGCATTCCTCCTAAATAAATCGTCTGGATGCTCTTTTGTGGCAAGATTATAAGAACAACATGCCCATGTAGATTAAGAATTTAAGCTAATTTAAATGTACTTATTCTATTTTTATTTCTTATCAATCATTTAACGCAACTATTTATTCATCAGTGACAAATCTCTCTACAGTTTTGCCGATATACTAGACACACCCTTATCACAGAGGATCTTCTGTGTTCCAATTGAGAGGATTTGCTAATTGATATTCCGCAGATTCTTGGTGGGAAAAATTGTATCACCGATCTTCGATTTGGCTAATGTTATGTTGCTTAGAGATGCTGCACGGTGGTCCATCAGTTTCTATAGGGTCGCGTATATTTTTTGAAATTAAAATATATGTTTAGACACGCATTTTGTATATATTGTTCGCAAAATTATAGAAAAATTTTCATCTCACTTGATACCGGATGAAATACATTTATTGAACTTATGCAAATAAATAGAAAGCGTTTTAAGAGCGGCAACGCTTTTTTTAACTTTTATTTCCAGGTATTCAAATTAGATGATTCAAAAATTTATAATGTAAACGGAATCTTAGAAATCTAATGTACTTACGTTTTAATGAAATGGAATATAATAGTTTTTTATAATTATTCTCCTGATATGTTGTTCAATTCATTTACGATCTTTCAAAATATTTTTATCAAGATGTAAAGTAATATTTAATATATTTTGCAAGTTTTAGTACTTAACTGGGGAGGTGCAGTATCTCTGGCTGCTACGAATGGACTTTCTGTCACCCGTATTCCATTTTTAGATTAATCAAATGGACTGACCTTATAGCTTCTTGTTTCATGACCTTTACTACACGTGACCTTTTTCGACCGGATCCAGCGGATGCCTTTTTTTAAATATTTCAGCAATTTCTTTGCGCGACGTCTGTGAAACCACACCGCACTTTTAGTGTTCCGTTTTTATACGAGACTTATCAGATGGCTCTAAAACTTGATTTTCGAAATATCATCCAAGTTACTAAGCCTCATTATGAAGCAGAGCTCCTGAGACTTTTAAATGAAGCAGATTTAGTGATTTTAGTGAGAGAATAAATGTACAGAAGAAGTTTTCGATGAGTTCGCATTCGACTGATTCTAATATGCATTTTCAAATATACGTAATTTTTCTAGTAATCATGCATTTGGAAAAAAAATTCTAAATTACATTAATATGCCAAGAGAAATATCTACAGAATTTGCAGGTTGATTTTTGTACTAATACTTAACCTGCATACTTAAAATACCCTCGAAAACCGTGCAAACGAATGTTTACAAGTCTCTGCGTTGAAATGATGCCAATAAAAAATGGGTCAACTTCATACTCATTTTCAATTCTTGTTATTTTTTCATATAATTGTTCTATTGTTCTTTATATAAGTGTTGTTTTTTAATATCTTTGTATGCTGGAAAAATAAATATGATGTAAAAAAAAGTAATATATTTTTTCAAGAATATTATTTGTTGTAACATGCAATTTGAGAAGAAATGTACATTTCTAAAACATATTTATATACCGAGAAAAATATCTGCAGAATATATTGGCTTTCATACTAATATTTCATTAGAAAATTTCATTTGAGTGTAAAGAAAATGCTGTCTCTTAGGGCGCACCTCCCTAGTTAAGTCCTCAGTTTTCACCTCCGCTGTTAAGGGCTAATTATATAGATTTATCTTAAAAAGCAAGTCGAAATTTAATTTTTTTTTGAAATTTGATGTCATTTTTTTAAAAAAATGCCTTTGATTATTTGCATATGAAAACAAGAAAATATTTCAAATTTTGTTTGAAAAAGACAGAATTTAATAATGTGAGCAGAACCATCTTTCACATTCTGAAATGTGCAAAATCCTCCTTTTTGCAATGCACATAAAATTTAAGTTAATACATAAATTTCATTGCTTTAGAAATCTGTTATGTTTTATTTTTTCATAGAAATTGTACACTGTAGTTGACTTTTTAATTTTTTTTTCGAAAATGAAAAATGAAGAGGGACAGCTGACCATATAAAAAAAGAGATTGTCTGAGTGTTTATATGAAATAAGATTTGGCAAAAATAGACTAATGACCTGAGCTAACTGAATAGATTTCTTTATTATTTTAAAAATGCAGATGAGAAACTGTAATACAAAATGTCTAAAATATAAAATGTGCATGTTATGTGTATATAAAAATATATGAGTATTTTATGTCAGAAGTTTGCCATTCATTGGAAAATGAAGCTTACATAAGATGTTAAAGTGTTATCTTGTATGAATACTATTTTAATTTAATACTATTATTATACTTTATTATAATACTGTATTGTTATATTCTCTAAACGGAAGCAAAACCTGTTTAACTTTGTACTGCCTGAAGGTTTTTCTTATATTGTGCGTAACTCACATAATATTTGAAACAATTATGATGATTTGATAGTATATTATAAAACTGAATTATTTCTATTCTTACAGGTGAATAGCTCTCAGTTTAAAAGAAAATTATTCAACTGCATCAATTGAAAGGTACGAAATTTTCAACAGAGATGAAGTATAAGTTTTGTTGTGATAGTATGTGATACAACTGTATAACAGAAATTAATTTGAACCGACTAAAAGTTTTAGATTGAGATTTATTGAGATTACGATTTATGATTTCAGTAGAAAAGGAAGGTATATAATTGATTATTTTCTAAGCCTTTTCATTAATAGAAATTTCGTTGAACATTTTCTTTTAGTTTCAGGTACACCACTATTTTTAGTTATAATTAAACATCAAATGGCCTTCCATTTCTCAAATATTAATGAATGATTATTTTTATAAGCATTTCTTAAGCATAATTACAATGCAAAAATATAATGTTTAAGTTTTAAGAGAGTTCCGTAAAGGTAATTGAATTTGCGTTAAAAGATTTCAATTTTTCATTTTTAAAAATATTTATTTAATTTTATTTTTTTAATAATGAAATATTCACTTTTTATTATTATGTGTTTGTTTTTGATTTAATAATACATGCATATTTTATTTGGCAATATTTTAGTTAAATATTTTTTATTAATAAATGGATTTTATTCTATTCTGTTTGTAAACATGAAGAAATATTGATTATTAGATAATGCATTATTTAGAATATTGGATGACATTGAAAAAATGCGTTAGATAATTCAAATAAATATTCCGATATTTAGAATAGAATTAAAAATACATCTTTGAAGCTTTTCTAAATATATTCTTCAAAATTTCTGTAATACTGTTACTCGGCAAACTCTTTCAAAAGATTAAAAAAATGGCAAATCTATATAATTTCAAGAATATCATTTTATTTCCAATTGTTTGACAAGGATTTTTTTTTTCGAATACATGTACAAATCATGTTCTGAGTTTAGGCTTTGTTTACAATCTTTCGAAATAATATCCTGCTGCCTGAAATAGAAGTGAACAAAACATTAATAAAATCACTTGAAAGATTCATCTCTTTTTATAAATTTCTCTCTCACTCCCTCTTTATTCTTTATCTTTTATATTATGTCATTTCAGAATATTTTCAAAATTTGGCTTTTGAATAAAGTGTCATATTATAAACTTCCATAAACGCAAGCAAGTTTTTATGAATAATAGTTTTTATTTTATGTTTAAATATAAAATGTTGAGTAAATGTTTCGTATTTACAGTACAGTGCTGTTATAAAAAGCATTGTTCCTGGACACCAAATAATTCCAAAAATCTGACAATAAAAAAATTCCTGAATCAGATATACCCTTTAAAACGGAATTTATCTTTCAAGAAGTCGTCTTTCATACATATCAATCTTATTAGCTCTTACCTGTTTTTCAATACTTGCTTGAATACAACAAAAACTAAACAGAGATTTAAAAGACATTGGGAAATATTTCTGAAGGAAAAAGTTTCTATATAAACTAGTTTAATATAGGATTTTTTTACAAATTCTAGTATCCTTATTGCAAGTAATGGCCTATTCAACTGTTTATTAAAATTAAGTCAAGTGGAAAATATATTATCCTTTCCCAAAAGCTCGTTTTGTGTGCCGCATTGTATTATTTACAGTTCTCATCTTGTTATGCACCTATGCACCTATTTTCAATGGCAAACTTGTTCACGAAATTTCTGATGCAATATAATAAATAAATAAAGTATGTACCATTCACAACAATAAATTTGGAACATTTCACAAAAGATGGAAAATACAAATAAAATACAAAACTCTGCTGAAATTGATTCATTGAATTTTATAGAATATAATCACCAATTTAGGGGACCAGGGCATGAAAGTTCCTAGCCATATTTTAGATAAAATAAATAAAAAAAATATAATCGGTTCTACTTATTTATAAAAATTATAATATTCTACATATTTTTTTTCAAATATCACTAGTTGACAATATATGCCAAACGTTTTTGGCCCAGATATTTCTAGAATTTTTTTTTAGAACAGAAAAGCGCCAAACAACAAGAGTTCGGATATAATCGCATAATACAGAAGAAAATGAATGTCGATAGTAATTAAGATGATTCTTATATAAACGGACTTTTGGATAATGATTATTAACATACAGAAATACATGTTTCGTTTACTGAAATTGAGATGGAAGTAGGTGTGGTGTTGCATTATTTTCACACAAAATATTTTGTTCTTCAATGTTTTAAAAGTGCTAATAATTTTTTATTTCATAAAAAATATGTTTACTCTTTACGCTTTTGTGAATAGTGCATTATTTTCTTATTCATAGCAATGTTTTCTTTTAGTTTAACTTTCAGGAATTCAGGAAAGTTAAAATATATATTTGAGGTTAATCATTATTTTGACTATAATATAAATACTTCTTTCATAATTTCGCAATAATTATTATTTTTGTTTTATAATATTCTATAATTAAATATTACATGATATTTTCATTATAATGTGCTCAGAATATTATAACCTATCATAAATATTGCAATTTTGTTATTAATATCATTATTAATCTTTAACAATATGTAAAGTTTATCGTGAAGTGCTAACAATGCATGTAGTTATTTTTAACGCAACATTGCAAAGTATTATTTTATATTTCCTAAGTGAATGATTAATGTATTAAATTACTTAATATTACAAAATCTTCAAACATCTTCACAATTAAATGTCCAAGTATGAGAAAAGAGAAGAACTACAAAAAGTTATTGAGAATAAAATGCGTAGAATCGAAAGGAAATATATTTCAAGTTGTGGTAAAATTATTCTTGCTGTTAAAGTGAGTGATATATTATGTCATTCTTTGAAATGATCTAAAATTACAAGGATTACATCCGATAAGTCCCAAAATCCATGAAACAATTAGTTTCAGGAATTTTGGGACTGATTAGATTTTGATAAACAGAATGATTGTCTATTTAGACATTTCCAAAGCGCAACCATGATACAGCATTCTATAACTGCACAGCAATAAAATACCAGCAAGTAAACTGAATACTTTTGTTTGCAAAGTGAGGATTGGTGAAAGTTCTCGCTTTGCGTGGAAACAATTCTTCCTTATCCTTAACAATTATTTCTTCCTTGCAAGACTTATGACTCTTCGAAAACAAAAATAAGAACAGGTAGCGTGGTTGAGCAAAAGGCCACAAAAATAGAAAAAAGTTAACATATCAGACTTGTCATTACTATATTTTGACTGTAGAAAATAATATAACTATCTAATTAATTTTGTAAACGCATAATGGAAAACATAACTTGTCAAGTTTCATGACTGATTATTTCTTTAACATTGGATCAAAATAATGCCAAGCGATACAATTTTCAAGGTTTGTTAATGAGGGCAGTTAATTTTTACTAATGTCATTTAACGTTCCCTTTTTCAGAAGCTATAGTCAAATACTAAATTTTAGATGGCTTAGTAAATAAATGAGAAAAAAATTTCCGTCCGGACGTATACTTGTTTTATTTCTAAAATTCAACATGAATACTCCAAGAAGTGTTGATAAACATTCTAGGTGCATTCTAGGTAAATTAGACAAACATTCTAGGTAAATTAGACAAACAATTGATCTCAAATCAGTACGTTTAAATGTCAAAAGTAATAAAACTAAGATGAAATAAGTAACAAAAAATCTTTCAAAAATTTCAACAAACTTTTAAATATTTGATAAAGAATTCTTAATAGATTTCATCATATTATTTTAATTTGTGATGTAGAACCCTTTTAACACATAACATTTAAATGCTTACTTAAAGGTATAGAAAGGAATTGAAATTACTTCTTAATTGATATAAATTTTCAGAGACATCTAATAACTTAACGATGACCATAACCATGACTGTAACTATAACCACGATGATTAAAATAAGGATAACTATGCCAACCTTCAACAAATTCTTCAATATTTAATGTATTTCATCTTATTATTATAATATTTGCTGAATTCTGTTCCTAATAGATTACATTTAAATATATAATTATAGGCATTAGAAAGAATGAAAGTTGTTTCTTACCATATAGAATTTCCCAGCATAACAAAATTTTAATGATGATCATAGCCATAACCGAAATCATGATATCCCCAATAAGGATAACCCCAGTATGGATAACCATACCAAAAAGGCCATCCCCAGCCTCCACCGTATCCACCACCTGCAGCTGCTCCTTGGGTTTCAAAAAAGCAATCAAGCATTGAAAAGAAGAATAATACAAAAAGGCTGTAGTTCTGCAAAGGAAAAACATAATTATTCATGAAATATTTAATTTAAATACATTTACTGCTTCAATGTAATTAATGGTAGCGTCCTCTTTCCTAAATAAAGCTACCTACCAAGTGTTTTACCGTATAGGCATGAAATTCATCCCTGTGTATTAAAATTCTTTCATTCATTCCTATGTCCCATGAGACGTGCTGATCATTCTATAGTTTACAGTCTGCAGCCAAGCAATTTATTGAGCTTTAAAATCTAGGCATTTTTCCATTTCTAGCCCACATGTGAATAAACAATCGCATATTGCATTGTTACTTCTATTTGAAGCCACAAGAATAAGTTACCTTTACCAAAGGATACAGTTTTCTAGTGTTAGCCATTTATGTCTGTACCGATAACAGATGACAGAATTTATGTTTTGTGCAAATATTAGCCATTTAATTTTTTGCTTCTTTAATCTATAACTAGGTGCATATTACGCTGTCAGAGAGATGGAGTCCAGAAGACACCTATGTTATTTTTCTCTTATGTCTTTTATTATTGGAATTTAGTTTCGAAACACAATACATTCTGAATATAATGTAATTATCAAAAATATTAAAAAATATCAATATTAAAAATGCTAAATATTATAATATCAAATGCATGAAAGATATTTTAAGAAAATCTTAAACAATCTGTGAATTTGCAAAATTCGTTTACATATTATGGAATGATTAATAACTGTTAGAATTAACGAATAAAAATGAAAAATACAATACTATTTACTAAACGAAATATGTAAAAAGTAGCTGGTGCGTTAAATATTTTTTTCAATCACATTTTGAAAGATGTGTAGTCAATGCCAATATAAATTGCAACGGAAAGTTTGAAAAAGACTAACTCGGTTATATGAATGTGTTCGAACTCGGACCTGCCAACATACTGCTAAAAATAATAATTGAGGTACAGAGGAGATTATTCTATTCGAGAACAAAAACCACGAGATAATCAGAGTCATTGAGGAACATGGAGTCATTTTCACTCCCTTCTCCAATTACGGGTAAAAGAAATGAATACTTTGATTGATAAAAATATTTATTTAATTTCACTACTAAAAAGAATGTACCAAAAACTTCATCTCATTGCACTTTTTTTATACAAAACCGAAGTGATATTATTGAACGTTTAAAACAGACAATTTAATAATCTTATTTTTTAATCAACTCAGCCTAAAATGTTTTAAAGCGATTTAAGTGTAAAAGTGCAACATAACGATTATTGACTAGCATGATGTATTGTTTCTTTGACCAAGTGAGGGATATAATACTTCCTTTTCAGAAGAAACTAGGGGTACTTCCAACGAAGATCATTTTTTGAGACTGTGAAGAAGATGGTAATTTCCTTTTGTTATTTTAATTTAATCCTTGGTGAAATGGCTTAGCTCTAGATATTTACCTTTCTAATTTTTTGAAAATAATTAACGGCACTAAATAAAATATATTTTGGAAGTTCCAAGCACATTTTCTTTTCCTATTTCTCTTTAAATTGGAAGTTTACTGTTTAAGGAAAGATTAAGATTTTCTAAGCATACTTCAATCTGTAATTTGATTCTCAATAAGCAGTAACTTAATACCATGTAGTCTAATCTTTAGATTATATTTTGTTTATGATTCATTTCTTACGAGATAAATTTTTGACTTTCAAATTACTTTACAAGACTACCTTTCTTCAATTATTTGAGCACTTTACGAATAATATCTCACCAAGTCCTAAAAATATCAACTCTATTGTTGCTTGGCAACCACTGAACTCATGTAACTATTCCTGTAAATGAGATGACCAAAAAAGGGTGAGATTATTATGACATTTTATCTAAAGTAACAAATAGACAAGGATGTATTTATTTCATTCAAAACTTATTACAACCAAGTAATGAACAAATGGATGCTGTCATTAAATAATAAATATAAATCGGTTATCATAGGGCTAAGTTGGGTAACGAAATTTGATTTTAAATAAGACCATGGAAATATTTAATGCCATAGTTTATAGTTTTTTTCTCTTTAATAAGAATATTTTAACTGATAACGAGTTACTTATTCCTCTGTAACTGATAATATGATGATTCTTCCATATCGCAGGCATGATTGAACCATTAAAGTTGTGTCAAAAGTGATTTTGACTAAAACTCTTGTCAGTCTAAATATACCATTGACTTTTTGTGTAGAATCTTCTGAAAATGTGAGGCCTTTCCTTTAATCTCAGCGAAGTAAACGAACAATTACAGAAAACCTAAAAGTTAAATCAAAGATTATCACTGATAATCCTGAGAAGCTACTCTTGCATGCAATGAAATATAATAAGGATCCCTAAATTGAAAAAAATAAGACATTGAAAGGGTTTTATAAAAAAAGAACCATTTGATGTTTTAACAAAAACAAAGAAAAACTACGATGGAAAAATGAAAATGATGGAAAAATGAAATTTGAAATTATTTTTTTTTTCAAATTGCAAAGTTTAGTGAAGAATTTTTTCATTAATCAAGTAACATAATCAATACTTTTAAAAAATGTATTATCTTTCAAAAACAATGTATTCATGCAGATAACTGGTTTTTATGCATAAGTACATGAGTACAATTTGAAAAAAAAGTTTAAACTTTTATTGAAATAAAATGCTTTTCCTCATTATGTTTTTAATATAATAATTGCAAGTCTTATAAAGGTGGCCAACGGTACATCACTTTATTGCAGATATGAATACTACATGAGGTTTTCTAAAAAATAATTAAAGATAATATAACTTAAAATTTGGGATTTTAAAATGTATAATTATTAGACACCAAAATGATTTAGATTAGTTTAAATTGTCATTCAAAGTATAATTTTGAATTTTCATACAATGTTAATAAAAACTTAATATTGAAAGTGGGTCGAAAATGCGATATTTTTCTCGAAATATTTAGTTCAATATTTAATTTCAACACATTAAGAAAAGAAGATAAAGAAATAGAATATTCACAAATTTTGAATGAGCTTTCTGAATAAATGACTAAATTATTAAAATTATTAATTTTAAAGATCAGGTTTAGTGTAATAGTAAATATAATCCCCAAATTTTACTATGAAACACGTTATTTTAATATTAAATCCAAAATTAAATAGTAAACGAAGATTGATATTTTTTT
>JAPMOR010035569.1:0-22997 GCA_026543865.1 Argiope aurantia
ACAGGAAAGAAGCTACTTTATCATACTATTCAAATAATACTTTACTAATGAAACAACGAATATATTGTTAAAATTTAAATAATTTATATAAATGTAACTAATCTCATATTATTGCAAACCTTCTCAATTCCAAGCAATCTCATTTTGGTTAAGAAAAGCATCCAGTAAAATACACACCAAAATTTCTGCTGTAGAAAAAATATTTTGGTATGAGAGTTCTTAATAAAAGCAGATTTATTGTTTATAAATATTAAAATTTGCATAAAATCTCTACGTATAAATTATAATAAACAATTTTCAGAAGTTTTGATTAATCAGATTTGCGCGGTTTCAATTTTAATACTTAAATATTCTTCAAATACCTTGCAAGGATGAGTTTTTGTACATGATATTTAAAATTTGCCAGTTCCTTTCATTGTAGCTAAGAAACATCAGAAGCTCATTCATCATGCTCAGCTGTTCTATTCTAAGAATGGTAGCAATTCTTGATAGAAGTTCCCGTCACAAATTATCTTTAATTAATTGATTGCGGGAGACAAATATGTCAAAGATTTAGATTATGAAAGGCTATCGGTATGTTTGATTAATCGATTTAATTGTAAAAATGCTACATTCCATTTTTTGAAAGAAACCCACAAGTAGGATTGATTGATTTTTAAAATAATATAATTGGTGTTTATATCATTTTATAAACAGAAACCACTACTAAATGAAATTTTATTTGTTCTCAAATTACTTATCCTTTTATTTAGATTAATAAGTGGTATTTCAAGAAATTTTCAAAGGATGCATTCAACACTTAGCAATGAAATAATACATAAAGTTGTACTTATCTTTATAATATTTTCAGAATATTATAAGATATCAAGATATTTAGCCAACAGTTTAAATAAATCTATTGTATATAATTGCATGACAAAATTCATCAAAATTTGGCTTTTATTAATTTTGTATTAACTAAGATAAACAAAAAATTAAAAATAAAACATGATTTTATCTTATTTTTTAAGATTGAGAAGCATTTTGGCAATAAAAAACAGCAATTCACAAAATAGCTATTTTTTTGTTTGTATTAATTAATTGAAATGAATTATGCTGAGGAATTATTTGGATTATAATTATTGTATTATTTGATATTAGAATTACACAAAATGTATAAGATTTTTATACATTCTGTTTATCTATAAATGATATGAGAAGGAAATGCTTCGACCACTTAAAGATTTTGCATAATAAATGTTGCCAAATTTGGTTTTATTCTTATTTTTTTAAGAAATTTATTTTTAAACATTATTAGTACTAATTTTAACTTTATTTTATTTCACTTTATTACTTTTTTTTCACTTTATTTACACTTTACTTTAATTTATTTTTTACTTTATTAATTTTTTTAAACTTTATTTTAAGCATTTTTCTTCAATTTAGAAAATAAAAACTCATTGTTTTAAATCAATCTCTACAATTGCAATTAGTATAATACGATACTGCTAAAAAATGTTCTGTAATACATTGTAGCTGATAAAACAAGGGTATCTTTTCAATATCTTTCTTAATATGTTTCTAAGTTTGGACATTTTATTTTTAAACTGAATTTTATACCATTTTTGTGCATAAACCAAAGCATATTAATGAATTAGTTCCATTACAGAAAAACAATTATGTGGAGAGTGAAATTTGTCTTATTGCCAAATGGCTTCAATGGACAAACTTTGATTTTGGAAATTTATTTTTGAAGCACATCATTCAAACTATTAAATATTTTTCAAACTATTTACTTTCTGCAAGTGATTTATTACTTATTCTTTTGATATCTTTAAGTGGAATCCAATCATTTCGAAATTTATATTCCATTAAAATTTATTTTTAAATTATCTTCAATGCATTCGGGCTTGGTTATGTATTTTGATTAAAATAAAAATGGACTTCTACTTGAATTCAAAAACAAATTATGTTAAAGGATCCTTATTCCTAGAGATATCAATGTAATTTTGTCAAACCAAAGAAAATTATAAATTTGTTCTTGAATCCTGAATTAGGATTTCAGCTTCATTTCCCTTCAAGTGTTTTAATGATTACTTTCTTCGTTTTGTTTATTCTTGCAAAAAATCAGTGATAATCATTACACTATACAACATATTGAACAAATATACACTATATTGAACTATATTGAACAAATATACACTATATTGAACTATATTGAACAAATAACATATATACACTATATACACTATATTGAACAAATAATCATCGAAGATTTTCAAATCTTCATCTTATATAAAACAATAAAAAATATTTAAAATATATGATTTAAAAAAAATTATTAAAAATTATGTTTTTTAATATGTATATGCAAGTTTAGTCTTTGTTTTACTAAAAAATGTTTTTTCTTTTCATTATTATTGACGAAATATAACATTTCGGTAAAACATTAGTTTGTAGCATCGACAAGAAACATAAGAAATATGAGTCTAATGTGACATCAGTTCAAAGAACAATTTTCATGTAGATGAAAGTAATGAACCCGTGTTCAAGATTTTGTTGCATGTTATGTGAATTGATCCATTTCTGTTTTTTTTCCAACTTTGCATTAAAATAGAAGACAGTTTAATATTTTATTTTACAACGAATACGTAATTTATACCGATGCTTTAGTTTTCATGTTTCCAATATTCAGAAAAATAAATTTTCATTATATGATGTTACATAGACTCTCTTAATTTAAAAACTTATATAACTTCTGCTGAATTACTTCTATTTTTAGAAGTAATGCAAAATCTCAATATTCCATTGCCACTTACACTTTATATAGGAAAATGAATATAAAGAAGGCTTGACAACACAAAACCGTTTTCTGAAGAGAAACCTAAAGAATTGATTCGAATTCTTGCCGGTCAATGCAAGATTCAGAATTTTTCACATTTAAATAGAAGGAAAAAACGTTTAAAAACGTGAACTAATAAAAAATTTACAAAACAATTGAAGGAAAAATTCTTCCATATTTTCATAAAGGTAGATTCTGTACTTTTAACTATCGCAAGATTATCACTTTTAAACGATTCTACCTCTCTAAGTATTGAGACGCGGGAAGATGAACGCATTTCCGAGATTCTATATTCATTGGTCTTGTTTTCAGCCCGTTTAGATACTTTTTCGATCATTTTTATTTCCCACGTGCATGTGACAGTCGTGCCGATTCTGGAAAAATTATTTCATTTTAATTTAGAATTGTGCATTGATTTCTTATACGGCTAATTCAAGTGGCAATAAAAACCATTTAAATAAATTTCATATGTCATTAAATTTGAAATGTTTTCAAAAATATTCAAAAAGAAATAGAAAATATATTTTTTAACCTAAAAAAGGATTATCAATTATAAAAAAGTGAATTGTCAAATTTTAAGAACATAATTCTTTTATTTATTCATCATAATTTAATGTTTATACCTTTCACAGAAAATATTGTTTTTTTCTAAAAAAGCTTATTGTGAATTAGGATCTTTTTCGTAAAATATCACCAGTTAACTGAGATTTTTCGCTTTCTAAATCCACAAATAATTTGACTTCATCTTATTATTAAATGTAAAATCTCCTCTTTCACAAATATATTTTGACCAAATAAAAGCCTCCTGACAAATGCGACAAAATCGCGGAGTGTTTTCAAATCGGTAAATGAGAAGTAGCTTACAAATTGCAATTATACTTCTCAAATTATTTTTTATGGGAATATATATAGTTTTAAAATTGAGCTTCAGTTGATTTTATGATATATATATTGATTTAAAAATGCTCAATTTCCTATTATGACAACAAGCTATCCTTGTTTAATTTATTTACGGAGTAGTGTAAGATGATCAGAGAGTTTAAACGAATTGCTGACTTAGGTATAGCAAATATTATAAGGAAGTTATTCGTTAACATAAATATGATAAATGAGATAATTTATTAAATCGATTAAGATAATATTTACTTCCAATACCTATGAAAAATGTTTTACTGCCCATTAAAAAAAATCTGCCCTACCATTCTCAAACTTGTTACTCTTTAAAGATTCAATTAAATATATATTTTTGTTACATAATTTATATACATATTACAATTATTTAATTTTTATAATATTAATTATTTAATTGAATTATATTTATTTATTTAATAACAAATTTATTATTTAATTAATATAAATTTATTATTTATTTTAAATATAAACATTTTTTACATATAAGGCACCTTCTATTTGGCCATGTTTGATTTTGCTAATAAGAAGGCTTATTTTATCATAAATCAATGACCAGTGAAGAATGGGCGCAAAATATATTTAAAAATTTTGTATAATCTTGTAATAATACGAGTTAAAAAAATTCTTTTTCAATATCGCTATATGAAAAAGTTTTCAGTAAGTCAATTTAAGAAGAAACTTATTGGCAAATTCCACCAGCATACCAAATTAATGGAACAAAGATATCAAGGAAGAATAAATAGGCATATCAATTATTCATCTCCAAAAAAAAAATCCCTTACTGAAGTAAATTTTTTTTAAAAGTCAGGAAGGATTTTTTTTTTTTCGTTCCCAAGAATTCATAGAACAAGCTCATTTAATCTTCATTTTATTGAACATCATGCAACATATCATTATGTATTTTCAGTATACCATTAACAGTGATTAGTTTTGATCTGTTAAATTTTTTTATTATTATTATTCTCCTCATTAATTTTACTTAACATTTTATTCCTATGTTTACATACATTTCATGTGATTTCTGCATTAATATATTAATTACACATTAATATTGATTGATTTAATTTTATTATTTATTTACATATGATGGAGTTTCAGTATTAATTGAGATGTCTTGTACATTATAATACTGAAATTTAAATTCCTATCTATGGAGCATAAACTGGAGTCAATCTTGCAAAGAAAATGCCAGATTATGAGTCAGCATCACTAAATTATCCAAAAATATCTGAAATATATTTGGAAATAATAATTTTTACTAAATGAACTAAACAAATAATAAATAAACAAAATTGCGTTGAATTTTTTTAATAAAATAAAGCATAGTTTTGATTTTAATTCAAATAAATAAATCAGTCATATTTAGTGGAATCTCTCTTAAAAAGCATAATTCGTTTCCAAATCTTACTCGTGAATCTATATAAATCTTGTTCCTAGGAATCTATATAAAATGAAAAGATGTATTCCATTCCGAAAAAATAAATCGATAATTAAATAATTTATTATTTATAATGTACGATATTTTCCGAAAAATAAATCTGTAATTATGTAATTTATTATTTATAATTTCATGATATTTTTCCAAAAAATAAATCTATAATTATGAAATTTATTATTTAAAATGCATAATCTTTTTGCAAGAAAGTTGTCTAAAGATATGTGTCTTCAGCCATTACCTGCGCTACAAAATCTGGTAAACATGATGCAACATTTTTACCTGATTAAAATGGGTTTTCGTATTAAATCCTCTTCCCAATCATAGATAGCAGCGCATTCCCGTTGAAAGTTATGCAGAAATGATAGCTTGATTGCTTGGTAGTCAAGAAAAGTAGACGTTCACGTGGAGTCTGAGCGATCCCTATTACCGGTTTATTCGCCTTTACTCGACAATAGAGTTACTCAGTGTATCATGCAATAACTTCAGAGTCTCCCATATATCATTGTCGGGTCGTTGTACTGCTGAGGTCATTATTCTCTCCTCTCCTTACCAACCTCATTGACGAATTTGATTGAGATACAGAATGCTGTTCAGTAAGTTATTATGCTGTTTTGGCTAAGCTATTTCACCATGCTCTATCAATGACGTTGTCATCCACGTCTAGCAACTTGACAGGAAACAGAATCTCGTAGATTATCGCTTCACTTGACCAAACCCCTGTTCAAACCCTTCAATAAACTTATTCGGTCAAAAATATCTTTCTGGTTGGTATATCTGAATCGAATAAAGAAATAGAATTAATTTTAATAAAGAAACAAAAGATAATTATTTCCAATTATTCGCGTTTGAAATTATGTAGAAGTAGAAGCTGTCTATTTTTGGAATTATAAAATTTTTATAAATGACCATTGCTAAAGAAAAAAAAAATAGCAATTGCTTCTTCTTTCTTTGAAGCTTTTATACCATTTTAGTTAATGTGATGCATATACATATATATATACACATAGAGAGAGAGAGGTAGATAAAATATAAGAAATAGCTCTTTATTTAGAAAAAATTCATGATTAATTTTGAAATTTTAAAAGGTAGAAATATATGATTTTAATTGTACATTCTAGTATATTACATCATCTATGTAAGACAAAATACTACAAATTATTTCTATAAGGCATTTAGAATGTTTTTTTAGATTAAACAATATATGTATGCTTTGAAATTTATAAATACTAAGTGTATAACTTTTCAATTAGGAAATTTACTTTTCTACGTACTCGATATGGCTTTTTTTCACCTTTTCACAATAAACAATAGGGCGAAAAAGTGTGAGATCAATTCTAGAATCTGCAATAAAATAAAATGAAAAAATAACCTGGATCCCGACAGTTTAGATTCAAAAACAATGTAACATTTAGCATCAAGAACAGAAAAGACAGTCTGTGCAGAATCAAATCTGTTCAGCTGCAAATTTTAGAAGCATATATTTGTTGAGACATACAAAGACGGGTATTTGGTTGTTTATTTTTCATTTTTCCAAATAAAGTTCCGTGAGATATGGTATTGAAGGAAAAAGATCTTTCCTATGGATAGAATAAAAAGAAGGTTAAAATTGTAGGCAAGATTTTTTTGTGTTCTTATATAAAGAAGCGAAAGCCTAATTTGAATAGAGTTTCGGTCACCTTCTGCGGCTTAAGGCAGCGGTAAGATGGCGGAATATTTCAGTTCCTTGGCTTTCATCCAGTTCTTCCTTCGACATTCCCAATTTGAAATTCAATTTATTGGAATGAAAATAAAATGAAATTATCTTAAAATGACGAAATGTGCAAACCTAATTCTGTTTAAGGTTAGAATTCGGATGTTTCACTTGAATCGTGATGGGTTTTGAGTGTCCCTAAGCGATTTAAGAAACTGTTGGAGAAATTGGATATCTTGAAATAAATTATATACTTTTAACTTTCGAAACATAGATTAAAGGTTTAAGCCAACGACTTTTAATTTATTTTCTATTCTATTGAATTACAAGTTAAAATGCAACTTTTGGATCGAACAAGACATAACTGCATTGTTCTTGTTTATCCTGAGAACACTCTTTGATGGATATTTGTAGGAGGATAATTTAACACTGAATTACTTCATAAGTCCCAAAGGAATTGCATTTTCAAACAGTAAGGATTAATTGAAGCCCGAATTGAATTATTCATATACTCACAATTATTGGCTTCAACAAAAGTAGAGATTCTTATTCTTACAGCATTCTATAAATGGATTTTTTTTATATTCTATAGATGTACTTAAATGAAATTCAAAACCTTTCA
This sequence comes from Argiope aurantia, assembly GCA_026543865.1. Classification (NCBI taxonomy): domain Eukaryota; kingdom Metazoa; phylum Arthropoda; class Arachnida; order Araneae; family Araneidae; genus Argiope; species Argiope aurantia. Next base: position 7,484 of record JAPMOR010035569.1, read on the forward strand.
CCATTGTTGGCATTTCTATAAAGTCTCGTTACCTTTACATGGCGCTATTAGCTTACAATTTTTATCGAATTCAAAACTGAATAAGTCTGATTTTCAAGAAACTGTTGTATGCTAAAATATTTTTAAATACACATTAATGCAATGAGAGAAATGGCATTATATACGTTGAACTCTTCTTGGAATAATGAATTATACTTAAATAGATTTTAATAAAATAGAAACATCAACATCATAAAAGTCTACCAAAGGAAAAAAAATCTTTAAAATATTCTTAAACCATATACTAAGAGAAAAAGTGTATTTTATTTACTCAAAAATGTTTCCAGAAGATTATTGCTTAATTACTCTGTGAAAATTACTTAAATTTAAATGGCACTCAGAAATTAGCTTTGAAATATTTTTCGCTACAGAGAAATTAAATAATAAAATTAGTTAGAATATAGGAGTAAATAATTTAATTCTGAAATACTAGTCATACATTAAACTTACAAAAAAAATTCATATCATTCATTTTCTTATGCTAACAGTTAAGAAACGGTTTAAGATTTTTTATGGCCACTATAATCTCCCATTAATATGCCAGCATAAAATATCATGAATAATGCATAAAGTATAACAAAGATTTTGATTTTTTTTTGTATTTCTTGAAATTCTTTAATACACTCTTAATGTATATGATTCTCAGTAAAGTCTTTTAATGGAAGTGGTACTTAGTACAGTTAAAATAAAATAAGTTGTGAAGAAAGGGATGTTAGATTTTATGGATATATGTTCAAAAGATTTTAAAGAAACTATTAATGAAAAATTAAAGAAGAGATTAGAAAGATTATATTTATTATTAGTAAATGTGGATTTTGAGAAAAACAATCATTTATTTGAAAGGGCATTGGAATTGATTGATTATGCTGATTTTAATTTAAATGTGTTCATTTTGTCATTATAAAGAAAACCTATTATCAAAATTTCTTTTTACTTATTTCATTTTCCTTGATAGTTATAGTTAAGCCATCGTTTAAAATTAGTAGTTATGTAAGAATTGTGTATAGTTGACATTCCAAACGTAGTGAACATGCATTTCATCAAATTGAAAATATTTACAAATTTATTTGAACGTAGTCAGAATATTCCAGACCATAGAAAGCATGAATAAAATCTAAAAAAAAACTAATTTTATATATATGAAAGATATGTTCAACAAATATTTCAACAAACAAATAGTTCAATATGTCCAACATACAAAATACGCCGGCGTCCTGGCATAGGGGTAGCGCGTCTTCCTCGTGATCTGGGCGTCCCGGGCTCGAGTCCCGGTTTGGGCATGGTTGTTCTTTCGTTGTTTCGTTTCGTTGTTCTATCTGTGAGATGTTTGAATGTGCCCTCCTGTAAAAAGGGTGATGCGTGAGTAGCTAAGTCGTACTCTTGGCCCTAGTTGGTGCTACTATAAAAACAAGCGACGCTCGCCCTCAGGCCTAAATCGGCTGTCTCTGAACAGCGGGGCTTGTCCGTGGCAAGTGCCATAATTACAAACAAACAAAATACAATGTCCATATATGTCCGATACAAAAAAAAACAAGAAAGAAATGACCTGGATTAGAGAGGACGGACTACTCTTAAGAATTAAAAAAAAAATAATTCTCATATGATTCAAAACTCAATCAATAATCATCAACGGTCAGTCAGTATCTCTATATGCGATCATGATAGAATAAAAGTAAAGTTCTAAAATGTTATTCAGCGAATTTCCATCTTCTGAGATTTAATTCTATCCAGCCTAAAGGGAAAAAATATTTATAAACGTGTTGAATAAAATTCCAGCCAAAATTATGGTAAAATAAATATAACCATCTTTAAATGTTTCTAAATAGCTAATAATTTTCCTAAGATCGTTCACAAATAGATAAGGCGATATGCTTCCATTACGTCACCAAATGAAATTACACAATTAGTAATGAGACAAAATGAAACATACCGGAAGATTAGACATCGTAAATAAGCTGGACATTTTTACCAGTGTCTACATTATATTTTATATTTCACATTGCAGAGTTATTATGATTTCGTGAAAGAGTCTCGGTTTCAATATTGGAAGTATGAGGTTGAAACAACAATTTACAAATGTTGACGGAGTTCAGGTGTTCGTTTAAACTGTTGAATGCTGTAGTATTAATACTCCTGCAATATGTAAATTTTATGAAAAGATTCTGGATCCGATATCTTTTGTCCAAAGCGTTGGGCCAGAAGCAAAACGAGAGCTATTTCGTGTTATAAGCCTCAAAGAAGTTCTAGTTTCCCATGTAAATAAGAAATTAATACACCCAAATTAATGTAAACTGCACTAAACTGTAGTAATCATTTTAAGCTTTCACGTTTAATGAAGGCCTTCTTTGCATAAGACATCAATTTTTATTTTTAATTAGATTATTATCAATATCTATCCTGTAATATCTGCTTATGAAACTGAGAGAAAAAAATAATATATGGATGTGCAAAAAGAAAAATAATAAAAAAGTAAAGAATGGAATGTGTAAATAGTGATTGGAGAAATAATCTAGAGAGAAAAATATGCTTAACAACTGCACACATACCATTATTCTTAATATATATATATATTCCTATTATATGTTATCAGAAACACTTATGCTATCTTAAATATAATAGCAATTTATATATTTTACCTTCAAGAGCTTCTTATAAACGATATAATTCTAAATTTGAAAAAAGAACTATTAATTCGTAAAGCTCTTTTCAAAGTCCTTATATGCTCAATTACAAGTATTAGATACGTCATTTGTAGCAGATTCGTTGAATTATCATTACATACTTACGAATAGGTTGAATAGCTACTGCTTTTATTGATTAAAATGGAATTACTGCATAGTTAGAGTGAATTTACTGTAATTAGTACTACTGATTATTGAACTAAAATACTAATTGCTTCATCATTTTCTTTTTAAGATTGCACTAATTAGATTTAATTTTCTTCGCTTTCTCTGACTCAAGAAAATAGTTTTTTCGTTTGTTTGTCTCAAATTAGTATGCGTTGCACAATTATTTTTTAAAAAAATTAAAAGTATTTGCTTTCTGAATTTTCTTTATATAAAGTAAAAAAAAAACTGTCTGTAATTTTCCTGTTTTTATGTTAGTAAGATTTTACACACTTTTTAAAGAATCTTATTTCCTTAATATTATAGTCCCATGGACATTCACAGAAATAAAATACACCTAATCAGTAATGAGTTTTACCGAACGAACACACAAGCATATTTTGGACTGTAGCATAATTTTTAACTTTTTTTATCTTATTTATTACTCTGCAGTATTATTAATATTTAAATATACAAGACGCATTATTTGATATTGAGACTCTGTTTAAGATTAATAAATGCTTGTCATATTATTTGGTCGCTTAATCATTGCAATTTTTCGTTTCAAAAAATAATGTTCAATTTATTCATTGACAGATTTCAGATTTCTTAATGTATATTGGCATATTTCTTAAATGTATTATGATTAATATATATCATTGAAAACTATGACATAAATTATTTCAAAGTAAACTTGTTTTCTTTTGAATCAATTAGCAAATCAATAAGAATTACAGACGATTGCAAAAAAAAAAAAAAAATCAAGAATGTCATGCTCTTAAATTGCAATGAATCCTTTCATACTTATTTTTATAATAAAATTATTAAAATAAAATAATATATTTCTACACATTGAACTAAAAAAAGCCTTTTTTTAAAAATTTAACATAAAAGTCAGTGTTAAAACGTTTCAGTTGTTATATAGTTTTACAGGTAGAATGTTTATCACAATTCCTGTCCAAGTAATTCATTAACTCCATTTTTTCCTTATCGTATTATTGGTTTTATAAAACCTATAGTAAAGTATACTAATTATTTCCAAATGATGTATGAAAAACGATTTTTAAAATTAAAACACAGGGAATTAATCTAAAGTGTCCTTTAAAACTAAGTATATCGTATAAAATAACTTATTTCTTTGCTTATTTCATTAAAATACCATTATAAACTGTTTTAGTTCGCAAGAGAATCGCTTCATGTATAATTTTAATGAAGTAAATTAATTGAGCAAATGAATAAACTTTTTATTACATAATACAAAGTAATTAATAATTATTAATGTTATTTTAAAGCATATAGCATCAATATAAAGAAAATGCTCTTATTATAACTAATAACTACTCTCTTCGATGAGACGATTAATTTTCCATTCAAAAATACTCTTTTACGAAGAGATTTATCATCGTTTCCTCTCATCCTGCTCCATGGCAGTTAAGGGAGCCATTTATTTGTTGCCCCCCCTTCGCATTTATAGAATAGGTTAACGAGCACGTAAACACTTGGATTTGCTTTGTCACATTATCAGTCATATATGCCACCATCATTAGTTGATCTCCTTGTGGATCTTTGCCAATCAGGATTCTTGTGAATCTTTTTGATGAACCCAATAATAAAGGAGAAACTTGATTCGAAATAATAATTCATTAGTCTATTGGTGGTAAGTAATGATTTATATGCATTGAAAAATATATACACAATTATTTACGGAAGTTTTGTACATATTGCAAGCTACATATCGTTCAAAATTGGAAAGGAAAATGTTTGTACCAATTTTTAAATTATACACTTTACATGATTTTTTTGTACTAAAAATATATTTATATAAAAATTTCATGGTGTCATTTCAACTTTCAGAAACTAAATTTAAAATTTGAAAAAAAATAAACCCTCCAGCAGAAGTATATCCTTGCTGTCTTCATAAAACTTATAAAAACATCAAAAGAACTCAAGAAAGTCATTCTTTAAGTAAAAAATATTATTCTATAAAAAGTTAAAAACAAAGAAATTATTTCTAACTCTTTATGTGAAATTTTTGAAAAATATCACAGAAAGAGTTATTGTTGGACAAGAAAAATTAATTCGCTTAAATAGTTTTTTACTCTGTAAAACATGATTTCACATATTGGACTAATGCACTAAATGCAGACAATTTTAACATAGTTTTGAATTTTGAATATTTAAAAATGTTTTCTAGAGAATTTCAGGAGAGTCAACATTTATGAAAAATCTAATTGTCAAGTTTACTTGACGGCTTCTTATAGTTGAAATAACAATTATACATCTAATTACATATAGAAATAAAAGATGTATTCGATCTCGAAAGAAATAAAATATTTTATTTCACACGCAAGAAATTTATTCTCTCTATATTTACCATGGTATTTCAATTCATTGCTTTATTTTCAATTCAATGTAATGAATAAAAGCATTATACATGCATCACTGCGATGAATAATCGGTTACAAAAGCAATATTTTTCATATTAGGGTTCAAATGGAAAATCAATCATCAACATTACTTTTTGAGGCATTTATATATCACATTGCTTGAAATACATTAATATCAGTTTGTCTCAGAAGGACGGATAAAGGATTTCATGCTTTTCAATTGGCCAATTTATCTCGCTTCCATGACTATTGATGAGATCAAAGGAAAGATGGGCGGGGGCATCGAGGAGGAAGGGCCTTATAGTTTGACGTGAGCGGATTGATGAAATCCTCTTTCCTATCAAGTTGGAAAAGAAACGTGTTAATCAGACGATCCCAAATTGTCTGTTAATTGAGTTATTACAATCACATATTTCCTGCTTTATCAACTCGTTAGCGAATTCTAAATCTTGATTTATGGCCCCCATGAAATTTCAAAGGATTGCTTCCTTTTGGACAGAAGCATTAAAAGATAGATTTTTTTATCTCATAAATCACCACAGATAATATGTGAACTATTCTTTTTTACATTTCTGATGGAAAGCAGTTAAATGAATCACCTTTCTTAAAAATAAGTAATAAATGCATCGAAGTATTGATAATCTAATATATTTAGATTTTGTGATCACTTCGATTATCAATTATATTCAATTATATGATCAGACACCAATACATTTCAATTGGAAAAGGAATAAATGATTACAAATTTGCAATTTTTTGTAAATATTTCGTGAAAGAGAATTTTATTCCTTGACTTTCTTTTTAAATTAGCTGATTTTTTTTTGTGTGTGTGGTGTGTGTGTGTGTAAAGCTCGAAGGCTGATGTATGGCAACTGTTTCTTAATTAACTTTTTTAACTATCTTGAAGAAGAATATACTAAATACAGTTTAATGTTTGGTGAAATAATAGGGCATATTTAAGAATAAAAAAAAGAATAAAACAAGGAATTTCTATCAAAACATTTCAATTCATTCTATTTCTATTACTAGTGATTACTTCAATAGAGAATAATTCGCAAGTTAATAATGGTCAAAGACTTAACCAAGGTTAAGCGAATAAGTTTAGTATCTATATCAAGGCTTATTCCGTTTCGTCATAAATCTTTTAACTCAATTCTGTTAATATTTGGAAAATAACTATGTCAATATGTACCTTTATTGCCTCGTTTATTTAATAAGTAAATTTGTTACTTGTATTTTATAAAATGTCATTTAGTTAAAATGTTTGACCTCATTTAGTTTAAATAAAACGTTTTGCAGTAAAATATCTACAACAAATCATGCTTCTTATATCAGAGATAATTCAATTTTTATGAAATGTATCGAATAACACAATTGACATAAAAATTATATTCTATAGCTCCGTTCAAAAAGGATAAAGCAACTTTTTTTCATTTTGAATTATTTATGAACAGATTAAACTTTACCCAATTAAACGGTTCAAATTTTGCTTTAGTAATCAACAGAAATTTAATGATTTTAATAATTTGCAAATTAACTTTTTAAAGCGTTAATTAAATTTGATAATTTATCAAACATCGCATTTTTATCTACATATTAATTTTTAGCATAGTGTATTATTAAAATATATATATATATATATATATTTCGAAAAGAAATTAAACATAGAAACTAACAAAAAATTCAATAAACTCTTCCTTTAACCTAACTCTTTCGCAGTCTTACAAGAAAAAAGAAATTTCATTGGTAGTTTATTTCTTAATGATGAACAAAAATCTGCAAATATGTATTAAATGATGCTTCACTTCATTAAAAAAAACAGAAGAAAAAATCATTATCAAATCACATATTTTATTTTGTCTTCCTCCGGCAAATCATTTGATAATGTTTTTTTAATTATTATTCTGTTCAGTGGAACTAATTTAAGTTGCCAGAATTCACAATCATTTAATTATATTTTTTAGAATAATTAGATTTTTTGATTTAGAAGTCAATAGTCGTCATGCGATCATTATGCCAATAACATAATTTTCATTATTTTCACAATATTTTATAAAATTTGGACATTTTGAGATTTTATGACTATACAATAAATTTTTAAACAATTTTAACTTTAGCGGAACCCCACTGCTATGATAATTTGAATCAAACTTTTTTATGGCATAAGCAGATAACATAAGTAGTCTGCTGAAGTAATATCTAAGATCAGGGAATAAAAAAAATGATACATTTTTGTTAAAACCAAATTAATGCTATCTGTATTTAAATTTGTGATTAAATCATGAATTGATAAGGCGATGTGAAAGAATTTTACAATTCTTAATAATTCTCCAACCGTCCTAATGTTTAATAATAATGCATAAAAATGTTACTATTCTTTATCATTAGTATGTGTGTGAACTTCCCTTTTGTATCGAAGCAATTGTCAGGTTTTTTGGCCTTGCGCTCATTTAGTCAGTGCCATGCCATCAGTTAAATAATCGTTATGGGTTCTCTTTGATACTTCTTTCCTGACAATACAACCTTTAAAAATTCTCTGAATTTTGTACCCTTTAGAACATTTATTTTCGTTTCCAACAGAATTTTGAAGAATATTTTTTTCCCAACAGAGTTTGTATTTCAAGGGATTATCGCTCTCAGAAAGGGAAATTATTGCTCTCTAATATCGTATTTATAACAGTTAATAAAAATACATATATAGCATTGGTACAAGTTTGTCGTATTCAAAGTGAAAATTAAACATGTGAGTAGAAGTTATATATAGCACATTTTCTGAAGGATACAAGTAGCCACATTTTAAATTATAACACACAAATCGTTATTAATAACTTGTATAGAACCAAGGGCTTCTCGCTCTAATTAAAACATCAGATCATTGAAACTTGTGCAGAACACAAAACTAAAGAATTAGGGCAAATGTAGTTTGTCACTCTAGGTTTAAAAAAGGAACCATTTTGTGGAGAATTGATAATTCTTTTCTACGTCGCAATAGCATCTCCAAGACGGTATTTAAAATGTTTTGTACAAAGTAACTTCAAGTTACAGCATATTTATGAACCATTTATGATTTGACATCGTATAAACTGTGCATCGTATAAACTGCACAAAATGGCACTTAGATAATTCTATTGGAATTGAATCCTGAATTTCTTATTGAATGATTTGAAAGGCTTCTAAATATTTCTCAAAATTGAAAGAAAATGCAATATCAAAATGACACACCATTATTTTAATGATAATATTGTACACATTTATGTAAAGAAAAAAAATTCAATATTTACTCAATCTTTTTCGTATTATAATGAATATCAATAAAATTAAATATAAATTGTATTGTGCACGTATTTTTTAAAAATAAAAGTATCTCGACTGTAAATAACAGTAATCCAAACAATTAACTTTAAAAATAAATGTTTTTATACTTGTATTAATTAATTTAAATTTTGAAGCTTCGATGTATGTTCTAATATTATAGCAATTGAAAAGTGTTCACAAATTTTGAAATTTCTATTCACTTAAATTTGCAATTTCTGGCCACTTAACGAGTTTAAATTATTAGAAAATATATCATTATATGCCGTTTCATTCCTATCTTTTCAAGTAATTAAATTTAAGCATTTATAAGGAATTAACTATTATTAATAAACACTACTTGTGATGTTTTTAAAGACTAGTAAACTAATAACCACTTGAAATGCTAATAATATTAACAGAATATTTTTTTTTCAATTCAGAAAATAGGTACTCATATTAATTCATTAATTTAATTACTGTAACTACAATAATTATTATTTGAAACTGAAAGAAAAAGAAATGTTGTGCAACACAATGATACAATGATGAGGATGATAAAACATATATACTATTTAAAAACCCTGTCAATAACCTTCTTGTAATATGTCTCCAAAGGTAGAAATTCGGCTTTAAAGCAACATATTAATCCATTCTTGTGTTTATGCTAAAACACAAACTGCATTAGTTCAATTACAAATTAGCAAATATTGAAAATCAAATAGATTGTGAAATTTGTCTTGTTTCAAAAGGCGTCAGTGGATACTTGCTGATTTTAGAGAATATGTTAGCGTTCTTATTTTCCAATCATAACAAATATTCCAAGTGTAATATACTATTTAAATTTACTTTCGAAACAAGATTTCCCATTTATTTTTCGGATATATTAAAATGGAATATGCTTAAAACTTCATTAAAATTTCTTTTAAAATTGATTTTAATATATTTGATGTCGGCTATGTATTTTAGTTTAAATGTACATGAAAATCTGGTTCAATTAAATATTTATAATTTTTTTTAAATTTGAAATTAGTTAAACACTTTGAATCCTTGGAATATGAACGATATTTGCTTTCATTTATTGTTAATTATAATTTATCTTTTTTTTTTGAATTTTTACTTAGGAATTTTATTATTCATTTCATTAAAGTGTTTTGATTATTTATTGCTTCTTTTTTTATTTCGCATTAATGACTTACATTGAGCCTAATTCTTGGTCAATTTTTATCTCCGTTAATGAGAAGTTTCTTTTTACTACACAACAAATGAACTATGACGAATGTGTGTAAAATTTATTTGAAAATTTTGAAAATATTAATGTGAATAAGAGTTCAAAAGTGCTTGTCCAATCTGGCCATTTGAACATTTTTTTAGAAACTTAGAGATAATTTAAGAAGAGAAAAAGATAGAAATTAAAAAATGATATAAAATTAATAGAACAAAGATATCAAGGTAGAAGGGGCACATACATGATAAAAGATTTTCACTAAAGCTTCCAGTGTTAAACTTTCATCCAACATAAAGTAAAATCATATAGAAACTGACTTTTGCAAAAAAATCATTGAACGAAAATTTAACTTTCATTTTATTAAACATCATGTAGCATTTCATCATATATTTTCTGTATACCATTATTATAAATTATTTTTGATTCTTGGATTTTTTTAAATTTTATTATCTATATAGTATAAAATTTTGCTCTTGAAATTATATATACACTTGTTCATGTGATCAATTTATTTCCTGTTTTATATATTATTTACTCTTCAGCACTTAGTTGATTCGATGCATTATTTTTAGTTTACGATTGATTAATATTACAAATAGTTTCTATGCTAGTTAGCGTACTACGTGCATATTATGTTGGTTAGCGTACTGGGTGCTATGGAAATACAATTTTCATTTTAACTCAAAAGTAAAACAGAACAATATAAAGATAATTTTAGTTTCTGAATTAACACCACTATATATTATTGAAATATCATTGGTAATAAAATCATTGTTGAGTTTTAATCAGTAAAGGATATTCGATTAGCATATATATTTTAATGATTCCATAAAGAAAGAAATTGCAAAGAACAAACTTCACTAAATGAGAGAAATAAGTAATTAAAAAATTAAACTAAAAAATAAGTATTAATTTAAGATTTTATATCAATCTTTTCAATACATGCAGGTCAAATTACATGCAAAAATAAATAAAAATATTAAAGACCGAAAAACATTAAAATTATAATCTTATTTTTATATTTTTGATTATAAACTCTTCTTTGAATAGTAATCAATTAAGAATAAATTTCCTTAATGTTTATTGGGTTTCTATATATAGAGTAAAAAATCAAGAATTTTTCTGAACTTCAAAAATATTTTGAGTCTTCAAATATGAATACAAGCTAAATAAGAACGTTAATTAAATGGTTAATACATGATAAATAAAAAATGAAAAAAAGAATGTAAATTAAATAGTTAATTCATGATAAACAAAAAGTAAAAAAAGAATGTTAATTAAATAGTTAATTTATGATAAATAAAATGTTTTGTTTATAAATTTTCTACCGGATGTTTTAATGAAATATTTCAAAAATGAGTTTCTCAGTTATTTACATTTATTCAAGATTAAAATAACGCAGATGATGCTTTTGAATTCAGAAGTACCAAATATGTGTGAGCCAGATCAAAGCAGATTATTAAAAAAAGTATTTTTATTTCAATTATTTTTTCTTTCTTTCTTTGAACCTCTGAATGCTTTCTAACTAACGTTTTACAAATATCTGTTCAACAGAAGCGCATAATTCAATTTCGTATTTGAATATCTTTCTTTAAATTAGTAATCTATAAAATGTCCTCAATAAAACTGATAGATATAAGAAATAATTTCATAATTAGAAAAAAAATCATCACTTTTTTTTAACAATTTAAATATTTGAGATCCATGATTCATTATATAAGCTAGAATTTAACTGCGTGTCTATATGTTAAAATGCTCAAATGCGTTCTACATTCTATGAAACAGAAATAAATTTTAGATTCAAATAATTCATCGACTGTAATCATTTATGAGTTCAATTTTATGAATATTCGTGTATTTTCATCTTTGAATGCCTTTGTTCATGCTCTTGTATTAAGTAATTGGGCTGAAGAAGTGTGAAAATCAAATAAATTCTAGAATATGCAATATAATTCAAGAGGAAAAGGCATTGAATCCCAAAAGTTTAGATCCGAAAATAATACCTCACATCGAAAACTGAAAGAATACAGTTTGTGTAGAATTAAATTATACAAACGTAAATCTTGGCGGCAGTTATTTGTTAAAACATAAAAACACACATTTTTTTAATTATTTATTTTTTTGTTTTTGAATAAACTTTCACCAAATTTTAGGAGATTTCATTCAGGAATGTAATCTCTTTTTTAATACGAAAAAATACAATAAAAAAGTTAAAATATTGCTGGCAAAGTTTATTGCACTCCAGTATAAAGAAAGGGAAAATAAATTTGAATGAAGTTTCATCTACCTTTTGCGTCTTAAGACAGCAGAATGATGTCTAGAATCTTTAGTAGCAACTTGGCTTTCATCCAGTTCTTTCTTCTCCATTTCGGATCTGAAATTGAATTTATTGCAATGAAAATAAAATAAAACTATCAGATGAACATTTAAAATGACGAAAGCGTGCCAAAACAATTGTGTTTAAAACTAGAATTCCGAAATTTCACTTAAACCTTGATGGTTTTAGATTATTCTTAAATGATTTAAGACATTCTTGGAAAAATTTTATTTTTTTAAGATAAACGATACACTTTAAACTTTTGGAACGGAATTTAAGTGCTTAAACCAACGGCTTTAGATTTAATTTCTGTTCTCTATTGTTTATAATTGCAAGTTAAGAAACATCTTTTATATGGAAAGTAACGTATCTATGTTATTCTTAGTTGTACTGAGAGCATTATCTAAGGAGTCGTTGCAAGAGCATCATTAAATACTGAAATACTTCATGATTCTCAAACAAATTCTGCTTTAAGACAAAAAGAAACTGAATGTTTTGAATTACGTAACTGTTGAAAGCAGATGTTTAGTGCTTTTGGTATGTACAGCATTCCATAAAGGAAGATTTTTGTTATTGTATTGATGTGCTTCACTGACATTCCAAATATATCACTATTTTCATAAAAAATTATTTTTGAACTCCATCATCCATTTTGATTGCTATGTTCTTATAATTTATCAATTTTTAAAGTATTTTTTAAGAATATAAGATTAAATGTTAACTACGCTTATAAACCAAAGTTATTTTGAAACAATTTTATTTAAATTCACTCGTTATGTATTTTTTATTTGATTTTCGCTTAACTGAAGTACTTTTAAAATACTATATGCTTGTGCATATACTATTGTTCTCCATGATATTAGACTAATCATCACTTTAAAGATTGATCTGGAAAGATTATCTATTTGTGTAATGGAAAATTGTAATGTACTTCAGAAAAATTATTTTAAAAGACAATGCTATTTATTATTAAGAAAAATATATTAAAGACTAATAATCAGAAATTAATTAAACAAAAAGTGTTATTTATTTTAATACACTAATAAAATGCACTTAAAGCGGTTTCTTCATATGTATATATTTACAGCGATAAAATCGTATCTTATGAGTGAAAAAGGATTTTTCTACATTTTCTTCGAATTTTCTTTTAATAGAACTTGGCAGCTTTATTACAGAAAAACATTTTCAAGAAACATAATTTCGCTTTTTATTGGGTAAATTAATCAGCTTTTTATTCCCAAAATGAAAATTCTTCGTATAGTCAAAATTTTTTTAAACTTTAATTTGTAGAAATACTGTGTATTCTAATCAATTATCATAAATTATTTTTGAAGACTTTTATTAGTAGAAATATTTTAAAATGTGGACAAAAATATTGTGCCTTATAATTCAAGTACAGGTTGCTTTATCTAAGAAATTAAACAATGTTAAGGTAATTTTAAATTTTTAAAAAATTCATTATTGTATTATTGTTTTTCAAAATGTAATTATTCGGTTTATTAATTGATTTTAATTTTAATAGTTGCAATTTTTTAAAAACTTCGGTATAAATTTATTGTTTTTCAAATACATTAATTATCTTTATCATCTGTCAAAAGCTTATTTTTGTTTCTAAATAGAGAATGCCATGAATTTACAATACCAATTTTCCGCGCAAGATTTGAAAGCTTATAGATTTTTTTTACATATGGTAGTACTTCTAAATGTAATTTTCGCATAGTTTTCTTAGCAATTCAGTAGCATTTCTGTTTGCATTTGAATCTCAGAAACACTCAATGAGTTTTATTTTTAGTTGAATAATTTATGCTTTATTCGTAAAGTAGGAGTTATAATTTTTTTTGCGTACTTACGATAATTATCCAAATATTCTAAGCTAAATTAAGATAGCATATTCTGATTCTTTTCTCTAAATCTCATTGGTTAAGATCTATCCTACTTGTTTTTATATTTCTTCAATAAGGAAATTTATTCTGTAGTTCTACCTAAGGACCCTGAATAGACATATGTTCGAATTCATCATTTGCTGAAATCCTTTTGATTGAACAAAACTATTTGTAATGAATATTTATATTCAACAAATTTCTTAAGATCTACTTTGCTTTCACATTGATTTACCTACAGTTTGATATAATTAAACTGCATGGGATTCTTAAGCAATAAAGGAAACTAATATATATCTTAAATTTGAATGAGATATAATTATGAGAATAGAATGTGTTTATGTTACTAAAGAGCATTTTGGCGTGATGGCCATTGGGCAACTCATTATCTGCAAAACTTTATCCCAGTTATTCCCCAGCAGCAAACGAAATCAAGTCATATTATCATAAGAGCATTAGATTTCCAAATTACTTGCAAATTTTCTTTCTCCCATTATTAAGAAAATACATTTACACTATTGAAACTTGAGCTACTAAATACTTACTATGCGCTGCACAATGACTTGAAAAAGATAAATATCCCAATCAATATGCCAAGCAGAGAGTTATAATTCTTTTTTCTCAAATCCATAAACTTCTCTAAATCAATATATTTTTCAGAAAACATATTGAAAAATAAATATTAGTAAACATTTCACATCCGCGTGCAATTCATTTCAGATTCATTAACTTTCTTTAGAAGTAAAAGCATGCTCTGATTCAAAAACGACTTATTAATAAACCACTGTGCAGTAAAAAAATTGCAAATAAAAGTTTAAAAAAAATGCTTCCTAAACGAAAGTAAACAATAAAAATATTACGAATAAATAAATTTCTTCAGTTTTAAATCCATAATTGCTTATTTTAAGAGAAGCAATTATTCTGGCGGGTATTTCATATATTCGCTTTTCACCCAACTAAATGGATTCGTTTCATTTTTTAACCAGTATTAATCCAAGAGTATAAGATGGAGGAAAAAACAGTTTCTTTCACTACATTACAAGACAAATTTTAGGCTTTAGGCTCCCAAAAATGGTCGACTTGAGAACTCGTACTCAGCAGGTTTCAACTGGTTTAAACTGTATTTCTTTTACTAAAAATTGATCTGTGAATTTTAGTGATTGATCTAAGATTAGAAAATTATAAATGCTGTGAGATCGGATATAAATTCTGTAAAATCTACATTAATGCTGGTAACATAAACAAAATATTAATATAAATCGTAGGTTTAGGTAGTAAGAAAATTGACTTAAACTGATTTTATTTTTCAATGATAATAATTTTTTAAAACCAGGATATTAAATAATATAAATATCTGAGATTTAAATGAAATGGCAGTATGAAGTTCGTGGGAATCTAGGAAATCTATCAACGGTAAAGCAAATATTCTTTATTGTTTTTAATATTCTTAAAAAATTCTTAAACGGCATATTATAAAATAAAGTGCCTTCTCCTTAAACAATTTCTAGAAGATTATTGTTTAGTTACTTTATGGGATATTTTAGTTA
>JAPMOR010035570.1:0-47407 GCA_026543865.1 Argiope aurantia
CCTACAGACAATTTTTAAATCAGTTCAAATCAATTATCTAGAGATTTATTAAAAGGAAAGTTACAAATATTAAATATCCCCTCCCGCTAAGTCTTAAAAATTTTTGAAACATAATAAGAATTATAAAGGAAATTTTTCTTGAATGCTTATTTCAACTCCAAAGAAATGAACATATCTACTAAAATTTCATTATTAATAAAAATAAATAGTTAAACTAAAGCATTATTCAAACATACATCACACTAGGAAAAATTTGTCATCTTTATTTCTTACTAATTAAAGACAACCAAAACAAATTATCCTAACAGATATTTTCTTTCATTGAGTAGAAATCTTTTTCTAGGTTCTTCATACAATGGCTAGTTTTAGAGATATTTTGAAATTTAGTCTAATAAAGTATTACATTTTCAATATCATTCTATTCGCTAGTCCAACAATACTTAATAATCATTGGAATAAAAATAAATCATTATAATGTGTGAATGGCTTAATTGTGCCTATTTTATTATTAACTTGAATTATTAATTACTAAATGCAAGTGATTTTTAATAACAAGTAAATGTTGTAAAAGCTCTCTAATTAGTATTATAAAGAAGAAAGAAAAATTACATAGAATACTGAGGTAATTAATATTTATAAATGATATCATTTTTTTAAGATTAAAAACACAATTTAGAAGCAAAGAAATACTCCTCTAAGAAAGAATTTTCAAACTGTGGTAAGCAAAATAGGACAAAACAAATATTATTATCATCAATTAGTTACTTTTATTATAGAAATATGACTGGTAGATTATTAAGAAGAACCTTAAATAAATATAAGGATTTTATTTTTTAAAGATTTATATTTATACTTACCTATTAGGTTATTATCCCTAATAGATTCATCTATTAGGTTTTGAAGAAATTTCAACATTCAGAAAATCAATGGCTCTTATTTTGGAGTTCTTCAGAATATTTGTGTTTTAGATTAATTAAACAAAAATGTTAAAAGAATGCAACATATAGTAAAATGTGCAAATCTTTTTCTTCCCAATTTAGCAACTGGTAGGGAAAACTTAGCAACTGGTTTAATATTTTAAACATTTAAAAAATTACTAGCTAATTATTAATTTAAAAATACTATAGAAAAATAAATTATCAGAAGTATACAAAATAATAAAATGTTCATTATTAGGATTCATATTCTTTAATACAATAATGAATAAATTATCAAGATAACTGTAATTAGTTTCGCTGTTTTCTGATTATATGATGCAAAAGCTTAAAAAAATGGCCTGAATATAAATCAACATTTTTTTTTATAAATACATGATAAATTTATAATCAGAGTACATCATTATGATATATCAATTATAGATATCATGCACTTTAAAATGTTTGGAACTTAATCATTTTTCCTTTACTTACCACAAAATTTCTGAAGAGATATTAAAATAAAATGATAACTTGCTCATTTCTTACTTGATATTCTTTTCATCCTTTCAGTTAATCTAAGACATCAGCACTACAGTAAAAAATCATATTCATTTAAAATGACTTTTTTCATAACTTGCATAAATAATGATTTTCACAGTAGTAACTTTTTTGGTAAACATATTGTTCAAAGATGTAAAAATGCCCTTGCTCAAAAAAGTAATTTGAATTTTTGAAATAAATTTAAAAATCTTGTTTACTCTAAATGGGCATTAAGTATCACATTTCAAATATTAACATCAATCAAGTTACTTCTTGAAACATTTTCCATTTAAATAATTCCATCAGATTTTAAATAAATCTTAGAAATTTGCTATAGTAAAGAAACATCTGTAATGCATGAATTACTTCCAAAAAATGCTTATTTATAATTTGAGAAAAAATTAGGAATACATCATAAAATATTAAATCAATATTTTAAAAAACTTTCAAAGGACTGAAATACAGAATTTACAGCAAGTTTCATTCAAAAGAATAGAATTAGAATTTGTGAAATTATGATATAAATCTAAGTTATAATGACAAATCATATCTGTTAGAAAAAAAGAGAGAGAGAGAGAGAGAGAGAGAGAGAGAGAAAGATTAGAAGCACATAAAAATCAAAAAGACAAGTTGTCAAAAGAATTTTAATAAATATATCTAAAGAAGTCTTCCTCTTATTTATGTCAGAACTTAAAAATAATTCAGGTAGAATTGGACTGAAATAATTAAGAAAAAAAACATGAAAATATAATTTATTGATACTTATTAAATCTTGTATATATGTAAATTGAAAATTGGTAGTTGGCATTGAAATATTTTTATCACATTAACCTGAAAAATATAACATGATGTTTATATTGCTGTTTAAAACTCAGGAATGCTCATATTTTTACTTCTTTTCAAAGGGGCATGTATCGAAAAATGCACAATAAACTGAAATAAAAATTCAACATAATGTCTTTTCTATATTTTCTATCCATCACATTATTCCAAGCAGAATAGTTTCTTTTAATATTTCATAAACAGTTGATTTATCATCAAATTTAGAAAACTGCTTGGGTATTTGTGTAGCAGATTCATTCTTGCATCTGTATGGACAAGAATGAATTTTGCTGAGCTATTCTATAGTTAGCTCCTAAAATACTATTTATATAATAAACTTTTTGAGACTTAAAAATGATGCACTAAGATGCATTTATTCCAACACATAGTTTAATCCAGGGATGGCAAACCAATGGCACAACACAATATTTTGGGCACGCCACCGATCAAATCGGTTTGCATGCGACTTCATTTCATAAAATGAACTTGTCCCAATTCGATTGGTTGGTAATTGAAGAATTTAAAATGCAAGTGATTGATTTCCAGTCTAGTTCAATATGGATTCAAAAATTCTGTGAAACAAGGAAAAAGTTGGAATTGATTAAAACAGAAAGATTAACAAACAATATAAGTAAAAATACCAGTAACGAAATTTTTGAAACATGTAATTCGATTCCAGACACATTTAACTGTTTGAAAAAACTGGCTTATGCTTTTTTAACCTTATTTTCATCTACCTATTCCTGCGAGTCATTATTTAATGGAGACGAATAACATTAAAGAAACCGTTTAGCAGATGATTCCCAATTCAACATGCAGTCAGCTTAAAGTTATACCTTACAATCCTAATATAAGTTATTTATCATCTAACAACAGAAGTCACACTAATGTTACTTTAATTTGAATTACACATATAACTAAAACATTTATTACTATATAGTGCAAAATGTATTTTTTCATAGTAAATGAAGAGTTTTGAGTTGTTAATATTTAGTTTTTTAATTTTCCCAATAATTTCAAGTCAAAATTATTTGATAGCACGTCTATATTTCATTAAACATTTCTTGAGAAAAAATGGCACTTTGATCCATAAAGGTTTGCCACCCCTGGTTTAATCTATGGTTAGACATTTCTAACATTCTACTCAGTGTATTTATTAGCTATAAGTCCATGCTAACTTTTGCGGGTTAATATTAATTTTCATTCAATTTAAGAAAATTATCAACATAAAGAATATTAAAAAGATTGAATACTTTTACAAAAGTCTGGTTGCTTTGCCTTTACTTACTTTCAAAAGCAACTTAGCAATTATAGAATTCTAATTACTTTTTAATAGTTAATCAGTTAAGATCCTTTGAAGTTTTCACATATAATTTTTTTCTGATATATTTGTAACATTTAGAAATGTATAGGTAAAACTATAAACACTTTTAGAACTAGTTATATTTCTAGCTGAAATAAATCCATAATAGCTGCAAATTAGATGGAATCATACATTGAATTTTAAAAAATTATAGGGTGCAATGCATTTCTCCAAATTTCAATTCAACACTATTCTTGAGGGATTTTTTTCCATATCTCCTTTGTTTTATTTATATCTCTTTGTTTGAAAAACTAATAATGTCCCACTTATATTGTTAAAAAGGCAAATATTTGGTAACTAAATGATTAAACTAGTTTCATTACATCCATTATGTGTATCAGTAACCAATGAAATAAACTACTAATAAATTTCAACTTAATAAATAAATGAATTGATAAAAATTACTAATAAAAAAATTGCTCTCACTTTTTACAAATTCATCTAAAAGAATCAATTATTTGAAATTAAAGCCTTAACATTCATAACAAAATATTCATGAAAGCAAAATAATTAACTGCTTAATAAAACAAACTAAATTGAAAAAATTACCTAAAAAAAGGAATCCTTAACAAAAAAAAAAAAACATATAGAAAGTACTTAAAATATGAACAGATCAATAGAATCAATTACTCAATAGTTTCTAAAAATTTGATGAAATTTTAAATAATTATACAAAAAGGGAGGCGGTATTAAAGATAGCATTGTCATTACAATTCAATGTTACCAATTTAATATAAAGAAATGAAATACATGTATATCTGCAGAGGTGTGGGGCAAATTGTTTAGCATTTAATGGGGGGGGGGATCAGTGACTTCATTATAAAAGAAGGGAGAATACATGTCCATAAAAACAAACAATCTTTTTAATAACAATTTTTATTTTCAAACAATTAACAAATTTTTTCTTAAGAATGATAAAAAGAATAAAGCATATCTTTTACTTAATATGGCAAACATTTTTCCTCCATATTCATTTATATGCTTGCCTCAATTCCATTAAACAACCAAACAAGAAAACTTGCTCTTTGAAATCAATTTTCCATAGGAATGAATTATAAATTTAAAAATATTTTTCAGGTAGTTTCGAATAAAAATTTTGGATGCTTTTCTATTAGAATGACAAATACTATCCACAAACTTATGTATTCATTAAAAAAATGTCACTTTTCTGAGTTATAATAAGTAATCTAAAGTAAATAATAAGTAATATTTTGGCAAATAGATGTATTTATGTACGTTTAAGAAATCATGAAGCAAGTAGAAAAGTGTCAGGTTTTGATTTACTATTTTTCTTTTCTTTAACTGGAAGGAACAAAAATTTGAGAAGACATAGAATGATATTTTAAAATCTTAAGAATTATAAGAAGAACAATATTTTAAAGTGTTAAAAAATTACCAAGAATTTCAGAATTTCCCAGTTAGAGCATGCACAACAAATAAATATCATTAGTCTTGCACAATAAAAACCACTATACATATTATACTCGCCTAATTTCTTTCTGTCAGTTTCAAGCTGTCTTGCCTTGTTATCGATAATATCTTGTATAACTTGCACAATTTGCAGCTTTCGATCGCCAAGATCTTGAGATTGAATCAATGCTCTTTGAATTTGCAGTAAGGTTCTTTTTCGGCTTGCAGTATCCAAATCTTTTCTCAAAGCATTTTCATAAGTATCAAGATCATGAAGTATTTCTTTAAAAAATATATATATATATAATTAAAAATGAGGAAACTTATCTATAATTTTAAAAAATTCTTTTTTGGAAAAAAAATCAATTACCACATATGTTTCATATAATAAAATAATGAATCATTAACATTTTAGAAATAAAATCAAAAATAATCCTGAAATTTTTAAAAATTAGATACTTTTTTTGTAACAAACATACCATGCATCTTCTAATGGGCACATTTGGACTTGTGATTTTCAGCACAACTTTCTAATGATACTAAGGTAGCACGTAGAATCCTTATTTTCAAAGCATTAGTCAAAGCTACTATGCTGTAAAATGCTTTCTTTTCTTTCCTTTTTTTTAATAGCTTCCCTGTCATCTAAACATTCTTTTTACTTTTTTTAAAAAAATGCTCTCAGATGTAGTTCAAATCAGTATGCTTCCTTTTTGTTGTCGTTGTAGGATGGTTATCTTGGCAAACCCAGGCAAATAATTTATGTTAGTATAATTGGATTATGTTTTTAAAAAATGCTTCTTTATTATCTTAATTGAAATTATTTTTTATGCCTTGAGACAATGAAACTAAGTAGCTAGCAAGAATGTTCAAACTAAGTGTTAAGTAATTTTAATATTTCAATTCTTAATACCTATAAATATCAACTTAAAAGCACCAATTAAAAGTGTCTGGCTTAAGAATTTGGGACGAGAAAAGAATGGCTTCCGATTTCTTCAGAAGCTTTTATAGAGCTTAATCAAGCTTTGGTCAAGACAACTTTCATATATATTATCATTCTAATAATCTTTTGGAAAGAATGATACTAAGAAAGAAAAAATTTTCTTTTTTATGTCTTTATTGGATGATTCTACTATAACAAAAAAACAGTTCTTAAAAATTTTTTATAAAAAAAAAAAAAAAAAAAAAAACTTGACTATGCTAGAATGAAAAAATTATTTGTTTTAGTTACCCAATCAATTTGATATTGGAAAATATCAATAGGAAATTTCTTTTAAAAAAGAGTTTTTATATTGAAAGCATTGCTAAAAATCTGATATAAGAAAAATACATTTGAAATTTAATGAGAAAGAGGTAATTAAGCAATATCATTCATTTGCGACTTTTCCATATAAAATATAAAAAAATGTTCCAAGCATGAAAATTTCCTACATCTAAAATCCAGATCTAAGCAAAAAAAATGAAACTTAATAATTGTAAATCAAAAATAAGTTAAATAAATATATTAGTAAAATTTTAATGGCATGTCTCAAATCATGACATATAATTTTCTTAATAATTTTGATTATTAATATTGAAAAAATTCTTGAAATCATCTTGCTTACAAAGCCAATGTTAGATATTTCTAAAGAGAAATTCAAAAGCTATGACATAGTAGAATTTAGATACATTAGCAGAATGCTACTAGATAAAATTTTATACAATGCATAATGTAAGTAAATAACAGAAAATTATTCAAACATACAACAATATAAAAATTGGAAAGCATGAGATTAAAAGCAATATGATACAAAAAAAACATTTTCTATAAAGCTGAAATGTTTTTCTACAACATACAAATTAAATATTCCCTAAAATACATGCTATATAGAAATGAGCTACATATACTTTTATTAGAAAAAATCTTAAACATATGATGTAGAATTTTTAAAAAAATTAACAGAATTAAATAAGCAGCACTTGATATTTACATATCAAGTGTAATTTTAAAAAATTACATTTAATTGAATATATAAAAGTATTTTTTGACAATTAATTGGCCTCATTCTCATCTCCAAGTCAGTAATAAAAAAAAATTATATTTCAAAACAGTTTTTCATTTTAATAGTCGGAATAGCAATCTATCTTTATATGCATAATTATTTAAATACAACAGAATTCAAGAAAAATATTTTGATATGGCATGCTAAAATAAAATACTTAATTTTTTTAATATTAAATCTAAATAATAAATATAATGTAAGAATATAATTTGGATAAGAGAGAGTGATAAAGCAACATGTAAGACAAAAACACAGCCGATTCAAAATTTTCCATACAATTTAATTTCTAATTGAAATTTTCCTCATGATTAATTGTACCCTCTGCTCTGAAAATGCGATTTCATCTCATTTATATGACATTTTCTCATTTCATTTAGTAGCTTTGAATACATATTCAAACCAATCAGTCTTGTGCCGATTATAAAAAAAAATATTTTCATATCATTAGTGACGTTATAATTTGCAATAATAAATTGTTTAGTGCATATTTGCATCAGAAAGGATTGCACAGTAAACTATAAATAAGATTTGAATTAATGCAGAGAATAGTGTAACAATGTACACCTAATGGATGAGCAATATTGTTTTAAATATTTTCAAATAAATTCTATAATCTTTGAAGAAGCATTTTCTTTTCTTTTTTTTCATGACAGTTTCCATTTTTGCTTTTAAAATGTACGTAAAGCAATAAAATTAAGTACAAGAAATCAGAAGAAATTTTTAAGATTTAAATTTAAAATACTGCTCAAAAAAGATAAATAAAATTCTTTTTCTTTGAATTCATGCATTAAAAAAAATTACCATTTCAACTAATTAGAATATTTACATCCTACTCTCATTAAAAAAATACATTAAATAATAGTATTTACAAAATACTCACAGCAATAAGTTTTTAAACTTATGGCAATTGCATTACTACTACTCCCAAAAAATCTTTTCTCTCTATCTTATTTTATGTACTGTTGATCATAAAAACGTAAATTGCTAAAAATTTAGATTTTTACAAATTTATCATGGACTTTTATTCTCGAGTGGTGGAATCATGGATGAATTTATCATTTTCCAAAATTTACAGCTATGGGAGAAACATTAAAATTGGAAACCAGAAGTAAACAAAAAGATTTGAACAATAATAGAATTCATTTATAAAAGGAAAAAATATGAACTAATGGTTAATTCTGAATACTCATGAACACAAAAAAAAATTAACACCCATTAATCAATAAAACTGACTTCAACACAATTTTTGACTTATGTGTTATTAACTGAAGATAAAACAGAAAATGTAACATTACATAATTTAAAATATAAGAACAGAAATCAAACGTCGAATTTCGCACGTAATATTTATGCAGAAAAATGTGTAAATTTGAAACTGTAATATTATTTTTAATGATTAAAGAAAACCTTAAAAGATTGCTAAATTGAATAAGAAAAATTTCAAAAGAATTATATAATTCAAATCTATTGTTAACATTTTTAAAAATTTTCTTCGTCATCGTTAGTTTTATTTCTTAAAATATTATTCTTATTAAAATAAAATAAATTCACAAAAAAATGGCCGACTGCTTAGTTTGGCTTTGATTAACACGAACTAAATAAATAGTCTACATATTAAAGAAAAAGTCTAGAGGTACTAAAAAGAAATTTGACAAAGGAAGCAAATCATAGACGCATAAACAAAAAATAAATCATTTTCTCGACGTATTAAAACCATTTTTCCTAATGAACAGTTTTGGGAAGATCAGAAAAACCATTGAAATTGCCACATGTCTTCATTTTAAATAATTATTAAAAGAATATAAATATGTTTCATATGATTTACCTTGATATCGAAGATCTAGCTCTCTTAATTGTGTTATATTTCGTTGAATATCGTCCGGTACATTATCAATGAAATCCATGTAATCCTCAATATAAATAGCAGAATACATCGCTTCCAAAGCTGCTTGGTTTAACATTTTATTTGAGTCTAACTCTGATTTTTGATTCACAAACATATTTCGCATTTAAATAATACACGGGATTTTTAAAAATTTAAGAGATAGTAGCGAAATGCTACTTAATCATTACTTTACACTACATATAATAATATCACACACCGCGTTTGACGTAAGCTCGCAATGCAACCTAAAGAAAAACAAATTATTTACGTTACATGTTAGATGGGGGAAGCAAAGAGATGATCTGTAGAATGGCAAAACGAATGTCAACATCAGATGGACCTTCGATTGGTTGGCGCTCAGACATTAATGACGTCATAATCCCATGATAAATGTTACATATCCCGAATGTTCTTAAATTATTCTAAAATTTCATGTAAAAATATCAGTAGTTATTGAGTTGTATGGGTAACTTAGATTTATAAAGCCATATTAGACAAATAGTGATAAAAACTTTTCTCAAACAAAGTATGGTTAGAAATTCCATCACTCTAAGTTTATTTCTAAATAGATTTATAATAAATTAATTTTTATAATAAATTAATTTTTGAATCAATCAACCTATTTCATGTTTTAGAAAACATTTTATAATAACTTAAGAACAGTCGCATAATCAAATTCTAGAGAAAAATGTTTCGAAAAACAGCCAATTAAAATGCAGAGAAATGAAATAAAGTAATGACATTTGCTACGATATTAAGATAGATGTAATCTTTTTTTTCTGTGAATGAGCTTTTTACATTAATATTATGATGTAATTTATCAATAATTTCAGTTGATTATACATTATTTCATATATAATTATATATATTCCATCCGTTATACTTTCAGACCCTGTCCATTTATTTACTGAAAGCATTTCAATATTTAATTGTTCATTAAAATTTTTAGGAAATTTGAAAAATACTGAAGAGAAATTAAAAATTCTTTCAGAAAAAAAAAGTAATAAAAGAGGGCGCTGTATACCTAAATTAAAATATTTTTTATTAACTACCAATACTTCTACTATAACCGTGAAGAAAATCATTGGTACCGCGTACGTCGCCCAATTAGTGGAAATTACTAACTCTAAATTTATACACAACTTAAATTAAAATGGTAAGTTTTCGAAACAAGGCTATTATTATTTTAATTCGATTCATTTCACAATTAATCTACTAGTGCTATGTTCATTCGTGTAAAATTTTATACATTTATTTTATGTCCACGTGGTAATGCATCATAAATTGTCTTTAATGTATCATATTATGCTTTTAAAGTTATAATTTTTTTTTTTTTTTGAAAATAGTGCATTAAAGTTGAGTACTTCTAAAAGATTTAACTCTAGTGACAAATATATTGCATGAAATTTAGGTTTATCTAATTGGTGATGAATGTATTCAGATAGTTAGGCTTATGGAGTTCAATTTTGATTTGTTTGATAACCTTTGGCATTTTATTACAATATTTATTGGACCATAGATTTCTGAAAATTTTACTGATTATGGTACTCATTATTCAGTTAGGATGAAATGTCTGTTAATTTCTGCTGAAGATGCTAGAAAGATTTGTATCAATGTTGTAATTAATAGCTACTAATTACAACATTGATACAAATGATTGCTACCAGAATATGATCTTGTTTTTTTTTAATGTCTAAAAAATTCTTTGATCAATCCCAAAAAAAATCCAATATCTTGATAACTTGGCTAAAGAAAAAAAAATTGTTGTACATTAATTTCTTTCAACATTGTAGTGTTTCAAGAAATTATTTGTTTGGCAAAGTAATTTGGTTGTGTAAAAAATTGTATATTATAGAAATTTCTTGTTTTATATAAGTAATGAAAAATTATTTTTATCAATTGAATTGGTGAGCTTGGCAATTTATAATCAAACCATATAATTTGCAGGCCAAACGAACCAAGAAGGTTGGAGTCGTAGGAAAATATGGTACCCGTTATGGTGCTTCCTTAAGGAAAATGGTAAAAAAAATGGAAATAACACAGCATGCTAAATATACATGTGTATTTTGTGGCAAAGTAAGTTATTTATTTATCTATTTTCAATCCTAATATCTTGTAAACTTTAAAATGTAGAAATTTTGTGCAAAGGTTAAAAAAACTTGTTGAAGATAAGTAGCAGCTCTTGTGAAGATATTTAATATAATTATCAATTAGACAATAATAATGGACCATAGCGTAAAAAGAGACACAATTCACTATAGATGCAAGCATGTGCAATTTGCATGTCTTATACAAATACATTCATCTGTGAGCCACACTTCTTGTGGCGATTAACAGGGTAACACTAAAAGATTTAAAAGTAGGGATTCTTTCTGAAACCTCCAGATTAAAAATTGAGAAGGGAATAGTGATTAAAATGTGGAATTTACCATATATTATATCTGTAAAATATTCATATACTTGTATCTCTGTGGAACAGATAAAGTAATCAGTAGTATAGTTATCATTGGTTATTATAATTTAATTATCATAAATACCTTTGAAAATGTAGGCTGTACATTTTTTAATGCGAGCGCAATATAAAATACTACTGAAAAGATTTTCTACAAATTAGGTGACTAATAAACTTTTTATTAAAAATTGTTTCCATTTATGATTATATTATTGTAAGTTGCTATTTCAATTAAATGAAAGTATTATCAATTATTTTACCTTTCTACTTGCAATGTTCAATCAAAAATGATATCTATTGGACATTTGCTTATATTACTTCATAATTAAGAGTTTTCTTTTTTTTAATATGAATAAAATTCCCATCTGTAAATTTTTTAATGAAATTTTAGATAAAGTTTTCTGTTTTAAAACATTTTCAATCTGTTAGGTTATTGGCCAATTGTTTTAAAATTAAGAATAAAATTGGTTTTAGTTTTTCTCATATGGTGGCATTTAAAAAGCTAGGTTGGAAGCTGAATATTTTCTTATTTCTGCATTTTAAACAATCTTAAATTCCAAGATTGTTGCTTTAACTAGGTCTTGTATGGTTAAATCTTATGAGACTGTCTGTTGGGAATTAATAAGAAATTAAAAAAAGGTCATATTGACATATTAATTCTTGATTTTGTTGATATTTAACATCTTATTTGTGAAAATTATTTTATGCTTAAATTTATATTATAATTGTTTAAAAAAGACTTAAATAGTAAAGTTCTGTTATCTGTAAAAATAAGCCTATTCATCTTGAATATCTTTAATCAGTGTTTTATGGCATAAATATTTTCCTGGTATCTTTGTAAAATTTACAATCTGTGAGGTGGCCATTTATTAGTACAGTGAATAATTTTATTTTTAAATAATTCCTTTGTGAATATATTTCTTCTTTAAAAGGAGAAAAATATTGGCTGTCAAAAAAATTCAACCTTGATAATTAATAAATTTTGGACCTCCTTTGTTCCTGAAAACATATCCACCAAAATAAAAATTTGTCTTTATGAATGTGTATCTTAATGCTTCTAATAATGGAATTGTATTGTAAGTTTTTTTACTGTACATTTAAATTGTAGGAAACCATGAAAAGGACATGTGTTGGAATCTGGAAATGCAAAGCCTGTCAGAAGACTGTTGCTGGAGGAGCATATGTGTACAGGTAAGTGTATAATTTTAAACTTTTTTTTATATATTGTGAGTAAGATTAAAAGTTAAAACTACACAAGAATTTTTTAAATGATCTAATGACCTGATCTTAATTTTTTTCCTTATTAAAATATAAAAAATGGCTAATTTTTATATATTGCATTCTTCTCTTTCTACGGTCAAGCACGTAACCCTTAAGTATTTGACTTTTTATAGCTATATTGTATATGTGTAAAATTAATGTTGTGCATAAATTTGTCTAAAGCAGGTGTACCACCATTTTTTTTTGTGGGGGGTGGGGAGAGAAATTGGGAATCTAATGTTACTTTAGTTTTTGTAGATTATTCCATAATCAAAGATATTTTACAAAAAAAATCCATAATTATGTGGGAATTGGAACATGTATTATCTCTGTGAAAAGATAAATTAAGATAAAAAAATAACGGCTCAGCTCCAGTATACGGCCTCCGCCAAATTGGCGAGAAATTTGGCGATAAATGGTAATTTCTGGATGCCGTCTTCGGACTACGTACTCTTCTTTATGGTAACCTTAAACCTTATCTCTTAACCTTTCACCTTAACCTCTAATTTTAAATTTTATTCATTTCACACTGTTCCACCCAGTTGTTTCAGTCGACTGCTGTTAGCTCCTACCATTTCCCACGTGGCCAGGTTGTATTTTTCTATTTCATTTATTTTGGCATTTTTATTTTTCTATTTTTACTCATGGCGTCTGCTAATGTACAAATTCAGGATGTTGTTGAAAAATTTCAAAATGTTTTGCAGAGTAAAGGACTTGGATTTAGGGTTTCAAAGATGTCAGACAATAAAGCGAGGCCTATTTTTGGAAATCCTGGAGTTGCTACCAGGTATTTTGTCACAGAGTTGATGAGGGATAGGGATAATTTTTTTGCATTTTTGAAGGAATCGGGTTTGATTAAAACCCCAAATTGTACTATTTGCAATGTTTCAATGCAGGTGCGAACTAGAAATTATATTTCGGATGGTTATAGCTTTGTTTGTCGGAACAGTATAATTAGGGGTGAGTCACGGAAATTGTGTGGGAAGCAGGTAAGTTTCAGGTATGGCTCTTGGTTCAACAGCAGTAGGTTGACTATAGAAGAAATATTTTTGCTCACTTTCGAGATTCTAATAGGAACAAGGACAGGGGAAATTAAAGAACAATACTTTTTCGGTTATAGTACCTTATCAAATTGGAGGCAGTTCATTAACGAACGAATTTTAGAGTATATGGAGGAGAATTCAGAAAAAATTGGAGGTTTTGGAAAAATTGTGGAAGTGGACGAATAGAAATTCGGGAAGAGGAAATATAATAGAGGTCATCGAGTTGAGGGACAGTGGGTTTTCGGTGGTGTGGAGAGAGGATCGGGGCGTACGTTTCTTGTGGCTGTCCACGATAGGAAAGCTGAAACGTTAGTCTCTTGCATAAAACAGTGGATTGAACCGGGGACGATTATTTATAGTGATTATTGGAAGGCATATGACAGTTTAGGTGAGGAAGGATACGAACATTTAAAGGTTAACCACAGTTTACATTTTGTTCAGCCGGCAGATTTAGTGAATGGAATTCCGGCTGTCCACACAAATACTGTTGAACGCCTGTGGAATATTGTCAAAAATACCTTGCCATTATGTAATCGGCAAGGTGATTTCCAATTTTATTTGGCAATGTTTCTTTTTGAGAGATCTTGTCGAGATAAAAAGGTTCATGTTTTCAATAAATTCTTGGAAATTATCAGAGACATTCCTTGGGAGGAGTACTCCATTAAAGTCTCTGATAAGTAACAAGGGAGATCAATATGCAAAGTCTTATTTAAAAAAAATAAAATGACAGAAAATTATTAATTAAACTGTATTTTTATAAAGAGCAACTCGCATATACAGCTATTAACTTTTATAAACTATGCTTTTAAAATTGAAAAAATATTAATGTTTTCATGAGAACTTATTCAGCATAAAATTAAGAAATCATTTTAAAAAAGCAGAACAAAAAATAATTTCATCATCATCATTTAATATTAATTTTGAGCATTTCATTAAGCTTAAAAGCAAGTGAGCATTTCATCAAGCTTCATTATATTTATGATTAAATAAATCGTTTTATTTAAAAAAAGAGGGGGGTTCAGGGGGGCAGCGCCACCCCCTGACTTTATAGTCTAGTGTATTTTGTCAGTCTTAGAAATAAGCCTAACGTGGCTTCTAAACTTCCGGGTAAGAATCGGAACATCCTAAACAAACACGCATTATTGGCGAAAAAAATGGCGTCAATAGGCCGTATACTGGAGCTGCTCCAAAATAACATTTGTTAAAAAAAAGGGCACTATATTTATTGTGGGAAATTAGTTTCTTTTGATCTAGAGAATGTTGCTAATGGAGCATCAGAATGTAGACAGCTTGATATAATGTATGCTTCAGAAGGTAAAATTTCCTACACCAAAATCTAAATCATGTAGATTCTTATATACAGTTGAACTATTCTTTATGTTTGCTCATAAAGGTCTTGTTCTTCTAATCATATTGAGATTTTCTCTCATTGTGAAAAATAATTCAACTATTTTTAATATTTTTCCAAAGAAACTGCTATTTTTGGTGCAGAATATAAAGGTTATTATTAATGTCAATGAAGATTAAATAATTATAAATAACTTCTCCAGGTTTAATTTTGAAGTGTGTTTTCATATTCTAATACTGCTACAGCCTTACAAGCAGATTGCTTAAAGGTCTATTAATCAGAAGGGTGGGAGGAATCTGAAAACAAATAATTTGCTATGCAGATGTTAGGATTTGTGTTTGTAAAGTGCCAGGTAAGTCCCTTCTTGGCTATGCTCTTACAAGAAGTTAATGTCAATGGAGAATAGCCAAACAAGTCCGTTTCTGCTATAATATAGTTTTTTGCATTATTTTTTGTACATTTCAACAGAATTTGAGGTGTTTGAAATAGTAAAGAATCAAACTGATAGGTCTAACCCATCTCCAGATGGTTTGAGATTAAAAAAATTTAACAGGAATGAAGAATCTGATATTACTATCCTATGACCAAGTTTGGTTTAAAGATAAATTTTTCCAAGTATATTAGAAATGGTGAAAATTTCAGATCTTGTATTTATAGAAATCTGGAAAAACAAAGAATAAATTTCTATGGATAGCAGAATAATTGTATTAAATTATAGCTCTCTTTTATTTTTGTCTTTGTTCTATCATGCCCTGTTAAAACTAAGTTTGAAGAATCTGATAGTATTAATTTTTTCAGTGACATTTGTTTTAACTTCAATATAAATAAGTTTGTGAAATGAGCACCCTGTAGTTCGTCTGAAATTACCTTCTAATAATAATTATCTTGTGGCTAATAGTAATAGCATTTTGAACTTGAAATCTACTTTGAATGTTAAGTATTCAGAAGAAAAAAATATGCTAGTTTTTAAACCTTTTAAAATGTTTCACTTTGTATATTTAAAAATTATGTGTAAAATTGCATGTATTTATTCATTTTTATAGCACAACAGCTGCTGCAACAGTGAGAAGTGCTGTCAGACGTCTGCGTGAAATGAAGGAACAATAAAATAGTTGTATAGAAAAATAAAGAATTGTCTCTTTTTTTATTATTTATATTGATCTTGGTTGTCTTTACTTCACGATTTTTTTTTTCATATATTTTATATTTTTAAAAGATATTAAAGGGGGTTCAAAGCTATCTAAGCTTTAAAATTTTATGTGGATAAATGTAACATAATTTCTTACTTTCTGCTTATATATTAATGGAATACTACAAATCTGCATTGCTATCTAATTTTTATGAGTGATTTCAGTGATAAAAATAAATTAGGTTTTAAGAGTTTTTAAATAATAAATAGATGGTGAATAAATTTTGAAAATCCCTGTTTCAGATGGTTCTGAAATAAGACCATAATTAAGAGAGCCAAATATTTCATGCTTTCTGTCACAACTAGTGTAGATCTGAAAGGGTATTAATTTTATTTTTATAGATAGCAATACTTTTTAAATCTAAAATATATAGGGTCGCTGTGTTCTGGATTTTTATTTTTCTTAAATCTTGTGTTATGGAATGTATTAATTTTCATAATCTCAGCTTTAAAGATAATTCAAAAAGTAATTATAATATGAAATATATTCATTAAGCAAAATTACCTATGAATTTAGAAAATTTATCTTGCAATTGATAAAATACATTCTTCAATTTAACATGATTAACATTCCATTTGCTTGAATCTCATTTCACTCTTAAAGTTTGGTGATATATGCAATACTGGTTTTATATATTTTAAGATAATGTTTTAAGCAATCTATGACTACTACAATTATGACTATGATCACTACAATTTATTTTATTAGCATTTCTTTATTGTTTTAACTGTTGTGAAATACTATTTTCATTCTAATTCTTTAAAAAAGAATTTATTTTTGAATATGTCAATGCAAACATCCTGAAGGTGTCCTCGTAGGGATACCATATACTTAGCATCTCTCATTTCTTTCTGAGTGCAACATTTTTTTATGTATGAAACAAATAGACATTATTATCTATTTTGATATTTTAAATTTCTATTGATGCAAATAACGTTTGTGGATCTAAGATATCCATCATGTTGTTGTAAGAAATATATGTAACTGTTGCTGTATGAATTGATTGTCCTAGATAGATGATGTCCTTATTTATGGACACCATCTCTCTAGGGAAGGAAATAAGTTTTTAATTTTTTTTTTTAAATCTTGTTTCAACTGCTTACTAACCCCATTCATTGCATTTTTTCATATTTCAAAAAATTTTGATAATTTTCTTAGCAAAATAATTGAGCTTAATTTAATACATTATTTTTATACTAGAGGAGGAATGCTGTCAACTTTTCAAACTATAAAGAATTTATTTTGAAGTAGGGAAGTTTATAGATACTTTATTCTAAGGCAGTGGTGATACTGAACTATTGTTATTTTTTATGTACATTCTTTTTAACAACATTCAGCTTTGTGCATTTTATTATCATAATTTCAATGAACTAAGTTTTACACACAATTTGTAACAATGTTCTTTACAGTCAAAGAACAAGAATACATGCTAAAAATTATTGCCCTAGACACATCAGATTTCTAGAACATTAAAGTTTGAGGCTAAGGATTAGTAATTTATGTAAAGAATAAACATTGATTTGGGTCGTTTTCATTAAAATAAATTTATTTCTCTCAAAATGTTCATTAAAATTTTTTTATGCTGTAGTATTTACGAACAAAAATTTGTAGACTTATATAACGAATATAAGTAACTTATGGAGAAAGTTAGCTATCGACGATTTTTAAAAATTGTCTGGTTCACTATCATTTGAATTTAAAAATGTTTCAGACAATAGAAAGGTTTTGTGTGTTGTATTCTTTCATATGAGAGAGTTTTTATATTAGATATGAAAGCATTTTAATCCTAAGCAGTGATGGGTTTATCAGTTAATAAAAATGGGAACAAAACTCACAGAATTTACATCTTCAACTAAATGAAAGCTTTTCTTATATGTAAGTTTATTGTGAATAGGTTAAAATAAGTGTGAACATTTAATCATGGATTTTGAGTCAAATTATTTCTTAAAAGAAGCCTAGCTAAGTATAGCATGAACTGATGTTGCAGTTATTTCGTAAGTCTTCATCATCAGGATTTATTTCAGTGTTAGGAAGATTGAATCTTCAAAGACATGCAACTTTCAAAGTTTAAACATGATTTGAAGCTTATGCAACTATTTACTTACTAAAATGTATAGTGTAAGTTGCATAATGCCTGAAAAATATATTGTATCATTCAATGAAGCTTAATTTATGAGGAACAAACTATGCCGCAAACTGATGTTATAAGTAATCTCAACATGAATAGCATTATCAAATGTGATAATAATGAATTATGCCAAAATTAAAAGGGTATATATCATTACTTAATAGAAAGAAGGTTTACAGATTTATTTAGACATAGAGAAAGGCCTTTTCATAATACTTCATATAATTGTATTGTGTGCTGGAACATCTTGGCAGTGGTCTGTAGTGAATTCTAGGAAATTGTTCCAAAATGTTGGTCATTTGGATCAATTTTTAGAACTTGTCCAATATACATTATTAATTTTTACAAAATAACATTTTTTAAACTTTTACTTAAGTTCCTCAAATTTTGTAATTATAATTATCCAAATGAAATGTTTAGTGAAGATTGAATGTAAGAATTGAAAGTCTTGTATTTGATCATCCAATTCTCGAATAAGTTGGCAAATGGATTGTATTACTCGTCGGTTTACTTATGGGTATTTTGATATGTGGATGAAAGAACAAATTAACTTTTAACTACTTATATTAGTTTCTTATATTCATTGTCATAAGAACTTGACAAAAATTTGAAATGAATGTATATGATGTGCTCAGTTTTTTAGTAAAGAAAAAAAAGAGCATTAGGTATGTACTACTTGGGGTTAAAATGTAATTATACATAATTTCATTTTAGCTAACTATTGTGAAGGAATAGATTTAGAATTTGCTGTATAGTTAATCACTTTATTTTTACAATTTAACTATCAAAACACTACAAAAAATTATAATGCCATAATTCTTATAAAGACTGGTTCATTTTCGAAAAAGCCAATTTTGAATGATTTTGTCTTATTGATGTATAAACAAATATTTCCACGTTCGGTGGACATTAATTATTTTGAAGAAAATTAGAATCCTGGCATTACTTATAACGTTCTAAACTAAATGCATATTTTGTTGAAATAGCTGTTCTACTATCCGGTTATCTCTACATTAATTGTACTTTAAATGGATCAATTGCTCCCAAAGTGCACTCTTTCATTACATTGTTAAGATAATAGTATGATTCCCAAAAATGGTTATCTTTGTTTTACACGAGAAGAATGAATTCGACAAAAGCAAACATTGAATCATCTGAGCAGACGATGATTTTAAAAATGTTCATTCTTTAGTGGAATTTTGTATCTTGGATCAGAAAATTACTTAAGAGTTAAATTCTCGTATATGAGTGGGTATTAATAACGGCTATAATTTTATACAAATACTAGCTGACCTGGCAAACGTTGTTCTGCCTTATAAATTATTTCTATTGAATATTTTGTTTGTTAACGAATGCATTGTAAGTGTTTGGGGTTGGGATCTATGACAGAAGGAATGGAGCACTTTAGATGATGATCGCCGATAAAAACAAAACACCAGCAATTCATTTTCTCAATACAATGCATTTCATTAACATAACGAACATATACATTGTTTGATCTCTTAAAAATTAAAAGTAATATATTTTTTGTCCTAAAGTATAAAAATGAAATAAAGAAAATCGATATTCATTTCGAAGAGCAATTAAGTGTAGGATACTTTTTCTCGGTCCGTCTTTAGCCAACACAAATAAGCTCGATAATTTGCCCACGCGAGAACATGCCACATGTGAAAAACATGGTGTGCCTACATCTAAGTTGCAAACAGACATCATTTGGTCTTGCGACGTATTGATTCTCACTGCGAATGCGAATCTAATAGGAAATTGAACGCGTTTGAATTCGATTGCCATGTCCGTGAGAATCATTGGAATTCGTGGCAGCGAAACATTTCGGCTTGGAATTTATCTTTCAAAATGGTGGCTTCGATATCGTTTTACATCAATTTTTTAATGACCAATCACGTGTCATTGCACTGTCATGGTGGGTTCAAATTCCGAAGTAAAATAAATGGAGATCCAACTTTCAGTCGTAGAAGGTGTGCTGGCAAATGAAGTGAGTTCAAAAACTCTGTTGGATAATTTACAGCTTCGTTAGCATTGCAAACTGTATCGATCAATTTGTATGATACCAAGTCGCCTGGCAACGACTGCTGTATCTTGAAGTTTAAATCGTCGACGTCCACATTTTTTGCTGCCAAAATGGCTCTTTCTGCCAGCCACGCATGATTTATGTATTATGTGCGTACATCGGGAGATATGCGGTCAATGAGAGCATTTTGCGAATCAACGATAGTGCAGAAATTAGTGAGCAATTTTATGCATCCAGTATTTTATTAGACAGCAACTTTTCCATCGCCGATATCTAACAATTGGTCCGAGAATGTGTCAGCAGATGGATCTTGTAGCATTTGGACGCGCGTGTTTAATTTTAGCTGAACTTTTTCAACATTACGCCACAGTGGTGATGATTTCAAGAAAGCGTTGATCTCCTCAGCGTACGGTGAACGTGGATAAGAACACCCTAATTACCTAGCGTTCTTTACGACCTATTCTCATGCCTACCAAATACAAATAAAATATTTCATGAAAATCTGTAGAGCCGTTTCGGAGGAGTACGAACACAAACACCGTGACATGAGATTTTTATATATTAGACTAAAAAAATGCTATGCATGACAATATGAAATAGAAATGAAAATATTACTAATTTATTTCTTTTTGCCATTCATGTGGGGACATTTGTCCAGTGCTGGATCAGTTTGAAAATTTCGGTCTCATAAAATGCCTTCGACCCGTTCGTGCCAAATTGCAAGTATTTGATTGGGAAATTTTGGAGAATCTACCCTACAGCATTGGCACCCACAAATCTGTTTGAATGCATGAAGTAATCACTCATCGATCAAGAGTTTGTCACTGACATCTTTCTATGAAATCTGATTATCCGACTGATTCAACGCTGGGACAAATACCACAATATGCATGGGAGTTATACGAAAAGTAATAAACTAGTAATGCTTCCATTTCTGTTTTATATTGTCAAACATTGCATTTTTTTTATTACTGTATACAAAAATATGCGTTTTATCTATTTCTTGTCTCGTATGTTGAATTACATTTTTGAAGTAAAACATGATTTTCTCAAGAATGGAATAGTAATTAAAGATGATCGGTCCGTTTTTAATTTGGGGCATCCTATTTTCTCTGACTTAAAATTCGTTATTAGAATATGTTTCAAATTATAACTCGCCAAATATTATAAATCAGAAAATTTCAGTAGTATCCATAAAAAAATGAAATTCGAATGCCATTTCAGCAAAACTTAAAGTTTTTTGTGTTGTTGTTATCCAAAATGATGAGCTTGGTGATAAGGCCTTTGCATAATTCTATCTAAAACAAAATAAATCATTATAACATTAATGAGATATGCATTAAATGAACTGATGGAAATCTTGGAAGATTTATGTTTCAATTTCGAAAATCGTTTCCTTCTCAATTTAATTTTTATTAAATTTATTAGAATAAATATATTTGTATAATGAATATATTTATCAAATTTATAAGGAATCTTAGAAAAATCATATATATTTATTAGAATAAATATATTTGCATAATGAATATATTTATTAAATTTATAAGGAATCTTAGAAAAATCATTTTAATACAAATAAAAATGCAACATCAAAGATGCGTAGTTTTAAATGAACTGATTACAAAAGAAAGAAGTTATTCCTAAAGAAATATTTTCATTAATTTTAATTATTTAAATCTTGCTTTTCATGGCGATATAACAATTTCCATTGCTTTGATGAAACTGATAGTTAATTTATTAATTATAATTTTAATTAATGAAAAATTGTTAAACCAAAAACTATCAAATAGTAACTGAAAATATTGATATTCTTAAATGTGTGCTGAAATATTCAAAGTAAACGATGATTGAATTACCTAATATTGACAAAACAAGTTAAATCTGTTTTACTTTTTTTATGGATCCATTTTTGAAAACTCGTTTAATTATTTAGAATAGTCTGTATGTTGTACAGACTCTAAAATATTATTTATTGTCATTAAACAAAATTGCATAGGAAGGCTAGGATCAGATAATTCTGCAAAACTCCATTGAGCAAGATTTTGTGGAAAACTTATTGAATCTTCCATCAATGACATTTTATCGAATTCCTTATTTCTCGTGAACCTTTTCTTACCTGGTTACAGTTCTTATCCAATACCTGTTAATATCGATACTTTAAGATTCTAATCTAATGGAACACGAAAAGTTAAATGAAAAGCCATTGCCTTAATCATACTGAACTTTCATTTATTAACTAAGAAGAATGTAAATAGAACAATTCCAAGAATTACTGTCCTCGCAAAAAATTATCTGAACTAAACAATTATTTAAAAAAAAAATGTTGAAAAAAATGAAAGGTTGTGAAACATGTCTTGAATAACTATTTCCAAAACTGCACTTTTTTTTTTTTTTTTTTTTTTGCTGAATTTAATTGTTTAAAAATATAATTAACACAAGTTATTAAAAAATTTTGTTCATTAGTGAAGAATTTGTTAATTTTTTCATAATTTTTAGTAATTTCATAATTTTTTATAATTTCCCGTACTAATAAATTAAAAAAAATCTATGTATATATAGGCATCACATTAACATTCTGAATTATTTGATGTTGTGTCAAATTTTTACTTCAAGCTAGTTTTCAGGATTTTTTTATATGGAGTCGCAATCAACCCTACTTGTACTCTTAAGCCGCATTCCGATTACCTACGCGTCTGCAGACATCGCACACTTTCCCCTGTTTCCCCTTTCTTGCTGTTTTCCGGGGTTTCGGCGGATTGTTTCCAGCAAATTGTCGATAAACAGAACAGACATCAAAGAACCCCGGAAAACCGCAACAGAGGGGGAACAGGGAAAAGTGTGCCTGTCTGCAGACGCACAGGTCATCGGAACGTGGTTTTATTTTGTTTTAAATTGAATTTCAAATTTAAAACAAAACAAAATTCCACCAGGAAGGAATAATAATCATCATTGTCAATTGCCCTTACTTGTGCTGACTCTTTCATTTGTGCTTCAGAGCAGGCATCTCTAAAATTATTATAAAAGTTTTTTTTTTATGTTTGATTATTTTTCCACACTGAAAGTTTGATCAACAATGCAATTTGTAAAAAATAAAGGTCAATCAATAAATAGGTGATGAAAAAAAATAGGGCTGCTCGGATGACAACTCCAGAAGACATCCAAATTCAATCACTATTACAACGGAAGAGAAAGCCCGAATATTTCTCTCATTGAATTTAGTGATGATTCGGTTGTAATCCAACCGTAAGCAACTTTTTTTTCTTTCTCTTTTTTTTTTATTCATACATTTAAGAGAATTTATATTAATAACTCCATCAGTACTAGGGTCGAATTAACTCTAGTAGATGAAGCCCTTATGCCCTACATTAGGCTCTGGTCCTTTTTTCCCTCCAAGCTTCTAAAGCTATATATCTCTCTCTTTTTATCGATTTTAGTTTAATCTCTATATGACCTAATTTAAAAAAAAAATGGAAATGGTTTCACCAAAATTTTCTCGTATACACTTTAATAATCTTGCCATGCCAGCGAACGCCTTACGTAGCATTGGCGTACAATAGTACGAAATATTAACTTTGACGTGAATTTAACATTTTTACTGAATCTATATGTGTCATCCCAGGGGCATTATTTGGCAATTAATCTCTGATATGCGATTAATAGTATCCGAAAATCGAATTTGTGCTTTAGATACATTCTTCCCAAATGATTAAACACAAAATTGACACCAAACTATACTTGTAATCATAAAATCACATACCTTATTTTATATATTTAAGTCATTACGTCTTTGAGTTGTTGCTTTTACATGTTTCTAAAAGTACAGACCGACAGAGGGTCAACCCTGGTTGGATTTGGCTCAAAATTTGATATGTGTCTACACTATAGGTGTTAAATCTGTGCATAGAATTTTATTTATCTTGCACTTTTCATTTTGTAGTTACCGTGCTAAATTATATCTGTACAGTCAGACAGACGGACTTCCTCTGAACAGATTTTTCAAAAATTTGATAGAGATTTACAAATTTGGTAAGTATACCACATTTCATCCATCTAGTTCAAAGCGTTTTTGAATTATATTTCTCACACATAGTCTGATATTTTTCAAAAATTTATTTTGCGAACTGAGGGTAGTATAAAATGCGGAAATTCGGCAAAATCTAGAGTCATCATCCTTGAAGATTAATCCCTGGCATGCGGTTAATAACATCCGGAAATCGAATCTGTATATTAAATCTGTTTTCGCCAATCGATTCAAACAAATTTTGTTGAAAATCTAACTGATTGCGTATTTGAGCTAACCATTTATATGTTTCGGAAAATACAGACTGACAGCTGATCAACCCTTTATTGTATTTCGCTCAAAATTCGCCGGTGTCTATACTATAGATGTTAAATGTATAAAATTTTATCTATTTAGTGATTTTCTTTGTTTGGTAGTTATCGTGCTTAGATTCGAACAGCCGGACAGACAGACTTCCTCTGAATAGATTTTGCTCAAAAATTGATAGAAATCTACAAATTTGGTGAAAAGACCGCATTACAAATTCAATCCATCTAGCTCAAAGCGTTTTTGAGTTATTTTTGTTACAGAAAGACGAACATTTTCCAAAAATGTGTTTTTCTAACTTGGTGAGGTCTAAAATGTGAAGATTCGTCAAAATTTCGAGTTCGAATTTTTTCGGCGATTACTATACTTTCTCTACATTATGTGTACGAGAAAGTAAAAATATAATGTCAAACTGAAATAAATCATTTCGTTACAGATCACCTTCAAGAGCTGATTTCTGTGTTTCGTATAAAATAAATATTTAAAAGCATTGAAAAAAAGAGTATTGTAAAAAAAAATTATCTAATGCAATCAAAATATTGGAAAATACATTGTGTTTTCAAAAAATTAGACTACACTGATGTACAAATGAATTTTAAAATATATAAAATGTTGGGGTTTTTTTTAATTTTATCATTTTTTGATTTTAATTAGAAAAAATTGGAGTACTGTCATTATAAATCAAATGATTTAAAAAAATGAACTTCCCTTAAAACACCGAGAAAAAAAAATTGAGACCTCCAGGTCCCTCGTCATACGATTAACGTCACCAAATATTTCAGATCGAACATTTCCCAAAAGATTATTTCAGAATTAATTATCGCATTACAAGAAGTCTGTTGTGCAACGGATTGAAGTTTTTATTCAATTTTTCTATGCGTCACGAACAATCTTCAGTTCGATTTGAAAAAGTGAAATTGAAATCCCCCAAAACTGTTTTTTTGTTCACATAAGCCTAACTGTGATCATTTGCGTCATCACGCCAGAATTATCCAAATTAAATCTCTTATTATTTTTTTTAAATTATAAAAAAAAAGACAATGTTCGACGCGTGTTTTGCTTCTAAAAATACCGACGGCTTATATCGATTTTTCTTGACTTATTTCCTCCTCCAGTATTTTCTGTCTTCCCGGCAGACACGATTAAAACAGGAGAAATTTCAGCCATTTTCTGAATTCTGCGTGAGGATGATATTTGAGTTGGTCAGCTCAATTTTAAATTTATTTAAAGGGAATATTCTTCTTCTCGTGACTGTTTTAAAATGAAATAACTCAATTAAAATAATCATTAAGTCTGGTAGCATTTGAAAATTCATGATCTGAATGATAATGGAAGTGAAAAGGTTTGAATGAAAGGCGTTTAATTAAGGTCTTTAATAATCCTTTTTCATCTCTTTGAGGCAGATGCTATTTTAGAGCAATGAGATTTTTTTTAGGCTTAATGATTTAGTTTATTACGAACTCCTGATTCGTCTATCTATGATGAAATCAGATTCGAATTTTATAGGAATGTTCTTAGAAGAGTTTAAAAATTATTTAGCACTATTTATTTTAACACATGGAAACATTTAAATTTAAAAGAGATAATTTCAGTTATTTCAAACTTTAATTGCTGGAAAATACGTACAGTTCTTGATGAAGTGGGTGGAGAGGTTCAAAAATTTATAATGCTAAAAATAAAATTCTATAATCAATGGCGTCTGAATATTATATGACAGTGGCGGATTGCCGAATTGATAGTTAGGATTAGAGACTTAAAGGATATTTGCTTAATTGCCAAATAAACAAATTTGTGAAAAATAAAATTCTGTGAATTATAAAACTATTAAAATTAGCCCTTTTTTCTTGGAAAATTTAAATCTATACATAAAGATTCAACTAATACAAGGGCTTGTTTATTGCCCCCAAAAAATAAATATATAGAATTGCTTTAAGTTGAATTTTCCCGACAAATTTATATACATCTTCTTACGATTCTGTAGATATTTTTTAACAATCAAAATTGAAATAAATAAATAAATAAAATATCAAAATGATGAACCATCTTGAACGGTGCCTGAGAGGAGACATACTAAGAACAAAAGACTACTATGTGTATTTATATCGAATTATTAAAAGCATTATAGAATAAAATAAAATATAATTAATTATCTATAATAATTTGAAATATTTATTATTTATTTCATTGGTTCTGTTATATTCATGTGGACATTTCTGTAGAATAATAATTTTTTATCTTATATATTTATGACTCTTATAATTTCCTTTTAACTTGTTATAATAATTAATGTTTTAATTTGTAAGTAGAGAAATCAGTAATTAATAATAATGATTAATTTTTTAAGAGTGTTATTACTTTAGTCATTTTTTTAAATAGTCATAAACATTTTTTTAAATAAATAAATACATATATTTCTATCACGTTTCTAAAGCAAAAATAAAAAATTAAACTAAAAATTATCATTAACATTTTGACAAAGTTTAAAAGTTTTTGAAATGTGAAATTAAATGATTAATTGTTAAAAGTGGGCCGCAAAATGCTTAAATCCGCTACTTTTTGCAATTGATGCGTCTTTGTCTGAATCAGCTTTGTATCGAAACAGAATATCAAGTTCTATTCTACTTTTCAATCATCCTTGAATCTGAACAGGTTGCTTTTTTTTTTTTTTGTAATTATTACAAAAAAAAAAAAATTTGTATTTGAAATTCTTGTGTATAGTGATGATAAGAAGCACTTGCAGGCCTTTTGAGACCTTAGGCAGGATGCATTATGAGTCCTTCTTTTAATAATCTAGTCGATTTCAACATATTTTTAACTTATTCATAACCTTTATCCCGTGAACCTTTGGCGACCAGCTGGTTCACGGGATAAAGGTTGTATTTAATTTCAGCTAAATCGTTTAAGTATTATTTCACGTCCATGATATGATCGATTAGAGTGATTTTAACGTTGAATTATTTTAATTATCTTACATACGTTCAATTCATTATGCACATGAACTTTTCTCATAGTGATCAATCCCATGACATCATAAAAAACATAAATATACAGTTCATCTACTTGGGAACATTCGTAATACTATAAGTCCCCTCCCTCTTTTTTTTTTTTTTCTTTTTTTTTTTTAATTCCTTCTTTAAATTTCACAGTTGCGAAACCTAATTTTTTTTTGTTTTCACTAATGGAAAAAAACCGCATTGGCATATATTTGAGGAAACAATGGAAACGATTTAAATTTCGGTGCAATTAAGTAATTTATTCTTTTAAACGAGGCAAAAAAAAAAAAAAAACGCTGAAATTCAGGGAGGAATTACCCTACTTTCAAATTAGAATCATTAAAAAAAAATCTTTTTTATTTTGAAATGGTGTAAAATTTATTTTTATGCATTATTTCAAAAAAGTTAGCTGAGAAAAACAGCAAAATTCTGCTTAATTTTTATTTAATTAAAAGTTTAACAAAAAAAATCAGTACAAGTTGTAAGGATTTACAAAGTTTAAAGCACCAAATTTGTTAGCTGTAGGTCAACATACCTGTAGAGCTCCAACACATACACATTCATCTGTACTATTAGTAGAGATGTTATTGGGTTT
Organism: Argiope aurantia; assembly: GCA_026543865.1. NCBI lineage: Eukaryota > Metazoa > Arthropoda > Arachnida > Araneae > Araneidae > Argiope > Argiope aurantia. The sequence continues at coordinate 28,342 of JAPMOR010035570.1, forward strand.
TATTAGGCTGTTTTTTTTTAATTATTATTATTATTATGTGAGAACATGATGTTGCTTTGGTTTGAGGTTTTTGGAGCCTCAAAATGCGTAGGCAATAAATTGGCATTTTTTTTTTTTTTTTTGGTTTGAAGTTTTTTTGAAGTCTCAAAATGCATAGGCTACAAATAATGCATAGGGTTGTCACATTTGGCGATTTATCGCCAACTAAAGTTACAACTAGATTTCCAAATTATTTATTCTCCAAATTCTTATGAATTGTCTTAATTAATTTAAGTCATTAACCAGTTTAAACCGGTTTGAAACAATCATAAGACTATAAGATTACGGATGCGTCGATATTTAGAAAAACGATGGGTTTTTTTCATCTCAAAATCGGTCGAGCTCCAAAACTTTGTTTGCCAGCTAGAAAAATTAAAAATGAAAGTTTAAAAAAAATGTTGTTTAAAATCGCCGTTTTAGAAAATTATATATAAAAATTTAAAAATTATATAATGACTTAAATTAATTAAGACAAATAATGATTTAAAAAATAATAATGTTTTCACATGATAACTTGAAATCTGCGATCGAAGATTTCAATTTTTTTAGCAACTTTGTGAAAATGTATAAGTATTTTATTATTTTTATTGTGACTAATGCCTATGCATCTTCTACGTTTGTTTCAATTTTTTTATGCAGATATTCGTTGTTTATAAATACTGTAATAACTAAGTGAAAGTAATGAAACCTATCGTCTCTGATTAAATAAATGTGATTAATATTGTTCTAATATTTCATAGAATTTGTATATTTTACAAATGTATTTATTTGGCAAATAGGCTGATAACATTCTTTAAATCAGTCTGCCGGTAGCATTCATTTTCAGGTTTCTGTTTACTAGGAAATCCTCTATTGATATGAAGCTGTTTGTATGCTTCGAAACTTCGACTTGTCAATTATCTTAATTTTGTAGCGGTTACAATTACTGCCTTCTCCTTTCTTCATAGGTGGCGCTACTAGAGCCACCTATCAAGAGCCATGTTTTCCCATGATTCCTCATTCTTGTCTCTTGTGTTGTCCTTGCTTGCCGTGTGTATTTGTTCTATGCCTTGTTCTTCAATATGCTCGTGTTAAATGTTTGTGCCGTGGAACTTAACCCGCTAATAAAAAGTAGTTCCTGAAACTGAACTCATTCTTTCATCCATGGCATAACACATAATTAAGAGTCTCGTCCCTCTACTATTTTAAAATTATATCAAATTTGAAATATACAAATTTTACCACTCGGTGATTAATTATTTTGCAATATTTAATTATTAATGGTTTTAAAATTTATTCATCTTACTTTCACTTCTGCCCTTTCTCCGGAATGGGACCATCTTGAGTACGAAGTTGAGAAGTTGGCATTTAAAATAACCACTGATACTTTGAATTCCCCTGCAAGAATAAAAATGGTGCTATAACGTGATAAAGCTTCAGCATCCATAATGATACATACCCCACTTACAAGGTCTCAGTGTCCGTAACGAAGTCCATTTAAATTGGTTCAAAGTACGCACAGTATTGTCTGTATTCGTGTTCATCATTTTTGCTTTAATTGGTGGGTGGGTAACAAGGTGGAGGTATTCATCTTTATCAAAATTTCTTTACTAATTAAACAGATGTTCGTATATTCCAAAAAAAAGAACACTGATATGTTTATTTGCCAATTTACATATTCGAAATAAATTATCTTCTATACCACTAAATGGATCAGCATACTATCCAATAGATTATTCGTATTTCCGTATTTCTTGTTTTAACGTAATAACATTTATAGATTTGATATATTATCTGTTAAATGTTTTTTCATGTTCGATGCAGAAATCACTCTTTGCGCGTTATAGAACAGATTATTGTACACAGACCAACCAAATATGACAGATAGCTACTTTTTGGATAGTTACTTATAAAATTTCGAAATTTTTATTAGTTTAAAAATTAATTCTAAAGTTTTTCTCAGAAACTTCAAAACATTTTGCACAAAAACAGCTCAGGCACCATTTTAACATGTAAAACTGGCAAGAGTGGTCTCCCCCAAACTTTCCCGCTTGCACTCTAATAGAGATCTTATTCTCCTCCTCCCGCATAAAATTGCGACCTTGAGTAAGATCGCGAATGCTTTACATGGAATTGGCGAACAATCTCTGGCCTGAGTAAGGAATATTTACTGAATCTGTCATGCGATTTTCGGCACATTTTTTTTTTTCTTTTGGCGAATAATCCATGGCATTTAGCAGTAAGTATCCGAAAGTCAAATTTGTATTTCAGACATTTGCTTTCAACTTATAGAAATTAAAAATTGACTCAAAACAATTAGTCACAAAATCGTATACCGATTTCATACATATGTCATTGTCTTTTTTTAATTGTCTCATTTACATGCTTGTGAAAGTACAAGCCGACAGAAAGTCACTACCTTGACAGATGTGGGTCCAAATTTTATAGATATTTGAGATGTTAAATTTGTTTCTACATCTTATTCACCTAGTGTTCCTTCTTTTTTTTTTTTTTTTTTTTTTTCAATTACCGTGCAAACTTATATACGGGCAGTCAAATAAACAGAGTTCATCAGAATGAATTTCGTTCAAATTTTTACAGTAATCTACAAAGTGGGAATAAAAAGCCAATACAAAATTTCATCCGTGTAGCGCAAAGCATTTTTGAGTTATCTTTGCCATACACAAACAAAGATAATTCCAAAAATGTGTTTGTCGAACTGGAAGAGATCTAAAAAGTGGGGCTCTATTAAAATCTGGACAATCTCTATATTTTATATACCAGAAAGTAAAAATTATCGATTCAGTGTTAGCGAATTCATTTACATATAGTTTTTCCCCCTCTAATTTTAATAGATTTTACAAAATATTTGGAATATATTTTACAATAATGCTTTTCATTGTTTTAGTAACTGTGCTTGTACATTGCATACTGATGATATTAACTATATTTTATGTGTGCATGTTATGGCTATTATAATTAAGAGTATATTTTAAAATAAAGATAGATTAATCAAGCCTAGAAATCAATCATAGTATGATTTTTAAGAACAGAACTTCTAATCTCCCTTTAAAGATTTTATCTCCCGTAGGTAATTATTGATGAGGCTTTTAGCATATTTACAAAATATATTTCAAAAATTGTACGATGTGAATTTTATATTCATTCTTCAAACATGCCACGAGCAATAAATCTAAAAAATATTGTGTAAAATTTTATATAATAATAAAATATTAAATTAGAACGGGGATGCTTTTAAAGTCCTCCCGACGGAGGATCACAGTCTGCCCGATAGGAAGTGGGGGGAGGATGATCTGCCCTACAAAATGGATATGATCTGCTCAGGAAGAAGGGAAGATTGATGATTCTTTCAAATTTTCGTTTAATCTTTATTTATCTTTTAATTAAACTGTCCGTAGCGTGAAAGGTAGGGTGTAAAATTATTGCCGAAATCTTCAGAGAAATTATTTTTTTTTCCCCTGTAGATTGTGCCTAGTACCTTAACTAATGCTAATTTAAATTTAACTGGGGTACAAACAAAGCATAGGAATAGGACGTGGAAACTGAATAATGATTTAATCAGACCCATGAAATATGGTAAATGGACTAAACACTAAATTTGAAGATTTGTATTAAATTTTGAACGAAATCGATTCAAAGGAAGTTTGTTCAAAAAGTCGATGATCAAATTATAAACTTTGGAATTAAATCATGATAGCATGCCTTATTTGCATATGTCAGCAACTTTTTAAAAATATAATTTTATTACATCCATTACAAAGATTTTGCATATAAGAATGTTTGAGCATAAATGATATATTTAAACACGAGAACAGCATTTGATTTAAATATTTACAATTAAATAGTGAATTTTTGTTTCCGTTTTTAGACATCCAACGTACATTTCACATTAAAAAAAATTAGCCGGAGTGGTTTATCCGGAACGTTCTTGCAAGCCGGAGTGGTTTATCCGGAACGTTCTTGCATACTCTTTATTAAAGGTGTTATCTCCTTGCCCTCCCCTTCCCCCTTATAAAACTAAGGACCTTGATAAAAGCTGTGAAAGCTACGAGTTCCCAAATTTTTACTTCTAGGCCTGAGAGTTGTATACTTGGTGACACAGTAAGGAAAACCAGTAATTGTGTATTAATTACATGACACTGACGAACAATAGTTACGAGACATCAATCTTTGGAGTGAATCTAATATTTTTACTGAAAACAGCATGCAATTTTTGGCGATTAATCGCTTGAATGCAGTTGATACAATCAATCCAGATACAATTATGCATCTTGGAACCTCTTTTCCCACCATTTGAAATAAAAACTGGTCATAGTGTTGCGACTGTGCTATCATTTTATTGTCATAAGATCACAAACCAAATTTATTTATTTAAATCATTGCGTTTAAGCTCATGCAACAGAACAACAAACAGACAAATTTGATTCAAAATTTGAATAAGCTCTACACTTTAGATGCCAAAATTGAGCATCAAATTTCATACATTTAAGTCATTGCGTTTTTTAATCAACGAGTTTACATATTTGCAGACGGAAAAAAGTTCAATCCCTTGACGGATTTAATTCCAAATTTGATAAGAATTTACACTTTAGATGCTAATCATATGTGCAAAATTTTATCAATCTATCTTTTGACATTTTCTTGTAATCGCATTCACATTTATTCGGACAAACGAACAGACAGACTTCCTTTGAACATATTTCATTCAAAATTTGATATAAATCTATACATTTTGTATTAAATACATATAACAATTTCAACCTTTTAGTTCAAAAAATTATTATTCAGTTGTCATATTCTCAGTCAGTGTGGCAGACGGACAGACGTAATTCTCAAAAAGTGTTTTTAAGGTTCAGAGAAATCTGAAACTTGGAGATTCATCAAAATCCCGAGAACAAATTCTTTGACGATCGCAATACGTTCTTTTTGTATACTTTCGTATAAAAGAACGTAAAAAGAGCTTTTAAATTATAATAAATAAATATGATAAAGCAGACAGCCATAAAACGAATAGTTTGATTATTGATTTATGATTATTGGAAAATATCATAAACCAACTTATTGTGATGGTAGATTCTAATGAATTCAGTTTTTTAAACTACATTTTATCGAATTTTTCTACCATATGATACAAACATAATTTTCTTGATCTGTTGCCAAGTACTTCTTTGATGTTAAGATTTTAAATCCTCTTCTGAATTATGGTAGTGCGTATTGTTACGAATCTGCAGCTTTCATTCCCAACACAATTAATTCCATCGTAGGAAAGATAATTTCAGGGACAGCTCTGTAAGATACTGATCGGATGGTGGATCAATGAACCCCATGTTTAACAACAAACTTGGCGGCAAAATGGTTGATGCTAGAATTTTCAGTTTTTTTTAAATAGGAGCAATAGGAGGTAAATTATGCTGATTCTTTGAGAACCTTCTGTGCCCTGTTACGGAAACTATAAAAGCCCATAAGCGAAGTTGAAGCCAGTTGAATAGTCAGTCAGAGTTAAGTCAGCGACAAATTAATTGGATAATTCACTGAGGTGGAAGCGTTGGGTCGTGCTCAGGAGATTAGTGGATTGAGAATTGAGCCGAGCGCTGAGTCTTGCAGACAAGTATTGAAGCAGCATCAAGTGGTGCGGTGACTAGCCTAGTACAGCTAGTACAGTAGTGAATCAGCAGTTAAATGAGAAGACAGTGGAGAATAGCAGGTGTTTGGAGAGACGTGTGTAGCTACGTGAATTCTCTCCTCCTGCTGAGTTCTATCTGGGCACTTTGTGTGCTGTTGTGGTTGTTTACTACCGATTATTGTTATAAGTGCTGCAGTGTATTACTTGTGTACGTCTTAACTGTCTTTTGTCGTCAATGTATTCGTGTTAATAAACGCTATTATTTGTAATAGAGATTTGTTGACTGTCTCACCATACACCTACTATAGGAAACAGAGTTTTGTAGAGAATTTTCCGTAACAGTATATAAATTTTAATAATTCTTAATGCACCTTAACTTCTTTCGTGTGCACTTGTTGATACTGGTATGGTGCATTAGATTTGATCAATCGATTTATTTCTTAAAATGCATCAGCCACTCCAGAAATCTATTGTTGCAAGTGTTATAATGTCTTTAATTTAGATGCATTTTGCTTACTTACAAAAATATGACTTCCAGTTCCATTTTTAAATCTTGCGATTTGATGCATTAATGACCAAAAGTAACAATATCGTCTACCTTCAAAAATGTTGGTGTTTGTGGTATCAATAATGGTGGATTTGGGCATTTTACGGCCCTAAGCAGTTCGTATGATGAAGCCTTTCTTTTAATAATTTTAGTCAAAAACTAATGGTCAGTTTTTTTTAAAACTTAGCAATACATTTTGGCTAGTGAATTGTTCATTATAGGTTAATTCGTTATTTTAGTAACTTAGTGAAAATTTATATATTTTTGTTTATTTATTATGACTTTATTTATTATGCGACATCTGCACTTGTACACAATACTGTTTAAATAGACACTCAGTGTTTATAAATGTAAGAATAATTACGTGAATGTAATGAAAAAGACAAGAAACTGGTTAGATATATTTATTAAAGTCTTCACATTATTTTATCATATACATTCTTTACAAAATCCTTTATTTAGCAAATAAATTAATAACATATTTTTTATCAGACTGCCTGTGGCTCCTCTTACACCAGCGGTTATAGACAGCTGCCTGTTTGGAAACACACCACTGGATTTCCAACTAGGCTGTTGTCTAGGACCGCTAGGTTACGAAGAGGCCACACGCGAATTGATAAAAATGTTTCTTCTCCTATTTGGAAAATAAATAAGTTAATAAAAAATACAAATTCTATAAATGATAAGATACTACTTTAATACAGCACTTTATTATAATTCATCAGTTTTCTATACATTTCATTACATTTTCTTAGTTATAAAACTGGACATGATTTCAATCATATTAAGTACAAACGTAGATGCTGGGTAATTTAAATTCACAATAAATAAATAAAAACAAATATATATCCACAAAGTTTATAAAAGAAACTCTTAGCCTGAAATTAGACATTAACATGTTTAAAATGTGCTGCTAGATCAACCATTTTATTAAAATAGAGTACTCATAATGTGCATTCTCTAGGGTCGTATTTAAATTCACTACTGGGTCACTGGGTACAGGATTCAGCTATCCATGTGCAAATCTCGTAATGCCTCTGGTAAAATATAGAAAAGTTGTTAATAGTGAAAATATATAAAAGTTGTTGAAGAACATTTTCCTGATTTTTATGATGTATTGGAAAATTTGGGAATGAAAAATGTAAACTTAAAGTGTATTTTATTTATGAGTAAAAAAAGTTCCAATTTCATTTTTTATTCAAGTTGGTTAAGATATCCACAAATTATACATCCTTCAGCCAATTATAATAAAGTTACATATGAATGAAATTTGTAAACTAGAAGTGACATTAAAATAAAACGTATCCAAATCTAACAAACTGCCGATAGATGGCGGTAGATTATTTTTTAAACGGTGAAAATACAACGGATCGGCTCGCAAATGGTTCCCGCGTATCGAAGATTTTATCACCTTTTCAGTTCTTATTAATGATCAGTTTTCTCCATGAATATCCATGTTAGGGCAAATAAAAATATCGAAATGATGGTGTATCTTCTTTAATGTTTGAAGATGAATAAATATTATAAATCGGTTAACTTAATTTATTAATCAGAATGTATCGTATGCACTGAAGTGCTTTTTTGTTAATTTTGAAACGAGACAAAATGGCGAAGACTGGTATATTTCTCCAACTTCCAAGTAATAATTATTCGCAGACTTTTAACTCACAGTATGGGTTTTGCGTACGCTAATCTTTTATATTACAAATAAAATCAAATATATATTCAAGATCGTTTTATCCAATGGGTTAATTAAGCTATAGCCTGACGATGCCTAGAAATTTATATTATTGCTATTATTTTAATTTGATCCTAAAAGTTTGCTGTCATTAATAACCTAAACTAATGTTTTATGCAAGAAAATATAGAGCAAATCCATTGCTGAATTTGTAGTAAATTCACAAATAGTTTTTATAATGGTTAAGAAAATAATAATATAAATGAATATATTTATATTTGTCAAATGAATAATTATTAAAATGTCGAATCAGATTGTTTAATAATAATGTTAGTTTATATAAATTATTGTTGATTTTATCATATTAATTCATATATTGCATTATATAAATATATAAAATAAATGTAATTAATTGAATACTATTTATACTATAAATTAAAAATGCTTATTTTTGCATCAGTTCAATAAATCATTTAAAAATCTCTACTAATATTAAAGTTGCGTGTAGCGTTCCACGGACCAAGCCGTTTAACCTACAATTACCCAATTTTGAATATATATACCTTGGAGGGCTGAAATGTGCACCTTGGAGATATTTTTTAATCAAATTATATTTCAATTTTATTAATTAAAGATTAAGCTGAATTTTGGAATTTTTGCTCGATAACTTCCAAAAATATTATTGCACAAAGAATATTTTTAGGTTATTTCAAAATATAAAACATTGTCTATTTAATGGTATAAATTTAATTATCGTGGCAGTTTTTGCGGAATTTTGGTAATTGTTTTGAATATGCTTCTACTTAATTTCGAACAACAGATTGCACAGTTGTCCTGAATTCCAAACTGTTTTTGTTTTTCAGCAATCATTTGATCGCTCAATTTTCTTCCATTGTGAAAAAAAGTAAAAAAAAAAAAAAAAAAAGATTTTATTTAATATCTGTATGTTTATAAGAAGAATAAAAAATTGAATTTATAAAACCTCAAAATTTAAAAAATAATTTTAAAAATTTGTGTTCTTAAAAGAACTATGATACCAAGAGATTGGCCTCAATTAAAAAGAATTATGTATATAATGAAAAGAATACATGTAAGATAATAAAAATAACGTAATTTGATAGTTTATTAGAATACATGAAATTATGTCTAAGCTATTTAACTGAAATTAAATGCAACCAATATTTTGATGAATCAACTGGTAACCAAATACTATTAATATTAAACGTAGAACAGAATGGAAAATTAATCATGCATACAATCAGTGCGGAGGAAACTGCCATAGAAAATAATATTTTGAAAAAGCGCTGATATGCAAAATCGTAATGCGTAATCTCAGAGCAGACGACTTTTTTTTTTATCCCCAATTATTTTATTTGGTACTAGCTGCCTTTGGTGACCAGCCGGTTCACCAATCTTAATGCTCGTTAAAATTTTAATAATTAAATATTTTATGTAACTCCTATTTTAATAGCTTCTTCATTAAAATATTTTAAAGCTACACATTTTGATAGTCATATAATTCACTCATAATATTATAAACGCCTTCAGTCATAACGTAATATGAATCTCTCTAATTTTCTGTTAGCTCCCGTAGAATTTATACTTTAAATTAAAGCGGAAAGGATTAATCTGCAATTAATATAATAATATTTTTTACTGAAACAAAGTATATTTTTGTAATACGATTACTCAAAACAGTCACTGAGCGTTTAAACTTTATGGACACTAAAGAATATCTTTCTTAATTTATGTAATATTTCAAGAATTTGTCAACAAAATTTTCTCAGATTCATCATGACCAGATCGATTAATTAACAATGTTTAATTTTAAATGCATCAAACACTAAGAAAATAAAACGAATCGTTTAAAATAATCGGTTGAAAACAGGTTAAAAAAAAAAACTACTTAAAAAACGATGTACTTAAAACTAAAAGCATATATATAACTAAGCATATATATAAAAAATATATATAACTAACATAAATACAGTTTAATTACAAAAGCATGCAACTAACCTAAAAATAATTTAAATCATCCGTTGATAATGGTTGTCATGTCAACAATCAGAGCACAATGCGCATGCCTGAATTTTCAACGCCAGTTACGGTAACGCAAATGCGTGAATTTTTCTACTCCAGTTGGGGTAACGCTATGCAGATTATAAATTTTTAATTTCCTTTATTCTGTTTTATTTTAATTCAAAAGTACTTCAGAATGATCGATTAATTAACAATGTTTAATTTTAAATGCATCAAAAATTAAGGAAGTAAACAGAATCGTTTGAAATAATCAGCCGAAAAATGTTAAGCCTAGCCTCATTACTGTTGGGGGAAAAAAAAATTAAGCCTTACTCATTTGGCGGTGGGGAAAATGAAAAGATTTTTTGGTGGGAAAGTTAGTTTTTAATTAATAATTAAAATTATGATTAAAAATTCAAAAAAAGGGACCCCAGGTGCACATTCCCGACCTCCAAAGTATACATGTACCAAATTTGGTAGCTGTAGACCAAACGGTCTTAAAAATTCAAAAAAAAAAAGGGACCCCTGGTGCACATTCCCGACCTCCAAACTATACATGTACCAAATTTGGTAGCTGTAGGTCAAACGGTCTGACCAGTAGAGTGCCAACACACACACACAAACACACATTGAGCTTTATACAAGTATAGAAGTATTTTTGTTTGACAATTGGTATTCAAATTTTTAGTTACGATTCTGATGAAGCGCCGGAATTTGTTAAGAAGGTTTTGCCTTTAAGTACGTTTGTTCCAATGCCAAACTCGAATGTTTGCGGCCATTTTAGAAAAATTTGTACTTTCTTGTTATTATAGATATTTTATGGAAAGAAGAATCGAACTCAAAGTAGTCTGATTATGATATTAAGCCAAACAATTATAGTTTTGTGTTTATGATTAAAATACTTTTTAACATCCGTTTAATATCACAAATAAATATTGAAATTCAATACGATTTTTAATTTACTTTACTTAAAGTAATTTATTCAAATTATGAGAGAAACATTAAAACATTAGGAATCCTTAGAAAATACAGTTAATTTAGACATTAGGAATCCTTAGAAAATAAGGTGATACAAAATAAAATATACATACTTTTATAACCTTGAATCTATTATGATTGCAATTAAACTACTATTAACATTATATTTTTATTTGTTCTATTGTAATCATTCGTAATTACAGGAAAAATCTTTTTCACTAAACATTTCAAGTGTGTCGGTTCGCATACGATCTGTGTCTAAGAAAGTGAAAATTGAAAAATTCACGGTCAATATAAAATCATTCTCTTAAAAAATCCTACTTAAAAAAAAAAGAAAGAAAGAAAGAGTCCAAGAACGTCTTTCTTGATGAAGTTGTCCCACTGTTGAAATGTTGAAGATGCCATCAATTATCACAGATTTAACAAAAAAAAATCATAAACATTTCTTTATTCTATTTACTTTAAAAATGTCTTTTACAGATTTAAGATAAAAAAGATCAATGTGCTGAATAATTTTTGTAAGATGGATTATTGTTACCATTACCTTAAATCAATTTATTATATTATTTATCCTAAATCTATCTTTCATTTTCTGATTTGTTTCCCAATTTTGGAATCAAAACAAATTATTGGTGCATAAAATTAAGATCACGAGTCGTCAAAAATGAATTCAGCAAATAAATCTTGAGTGGTAAAACCTCAAAAATATTCGATCATCTCTTGGACATTGCCACACATACATACAGCATATGGTCAAAAATAACATGGACTAGGTGTTATGCAATCAAATGTTCTCATATGACATCAATAAAGAAAAATACCCTTTTCACAACTAGTTTGTCATTGTTAATTTATAATTTTATAATTATAACTTAGTGAAAATTTAATAATGTTAAGTTCAGCAGTATGTTTGGAAGATTAGCTATTTTATGCATAAATGTGAAAATAAAATAGAGCAAAAAATTATTTCCCATACTCTCAAGCTCCTCTCTCACATTCACATACACTAACATACATAAAAGTCTTTGATTTAAACATGAAAAATCATGTATTATATATGTAATCATTTTGAATATTCGAATAAGAAATAATGAAAACTCATTAATTTATTAAAAAATCTTTTTAGATTTTTTTGTTTGCTCAATATAAATATCATAAATCATTTCCTCTCTTGTGAAAGATGGTTCATACGCATTGATATTCTGCCTTTTCTTTTTCATCAGTTTATATAATCGTCCCTCGTAGTCTGTAATGCTGGGTAGAGCGAACGTATTCTCCGCCTTTTAGTTCTGCGTCATTATCGGATACGAAATCCTAATCTCCGTTTTAACGTCTAGAAACTAAGATTTTTTTATTTTTTAAATTGATTAATTTATCGTTTACCGAATAAAACTAAGCATGAATAAAATTAATTATGAGATTTTAAATTTCACATTTTATTTACATTTTTTACCTTTATTGTTTATGAGCTGAGGTCTGCAATTTTTATCTTTATTTTGTTGTTGTTGTTGTTGTTCATAGATCACTATTTTTTTAAACCGATTTTAGTGATTAAGTTTGATTTGTGTGTTCATAATTATTATGTATAGAGAAGATCTCACTACAAAGATGCTACTACACTTGCATTTAAAGCATGTTACAATTAATGTTTTTCACATTTATTTCTTAAGTATTCTGCCAATATTCATGATATTTTCTATTGCAGCTGTTGTTAGCTAATCAATGATAGTGTTAATCGGATAACCGCCCGTCTAGACAGGAAGCTATAATAATAATAGAAGTAACAGCCCATTTGGATTTAACTAAGAAACAAAACCACGAACGAATCAATTATTTTCCAGCATTTACCTAATGAAGTCAAATGCATGGAAGACAAATATGTGATAATTCCGTAAGCAATTAATGGGCGTAGTTTCCTTGAAACTTTCTCGCACATTCCCTATCGCTTCTACCCTTTTATAAAAATTATGGATCTTGAATGATGCTGGGAATACTAGGAGTTTTCAGATTTTTATTTTCAGAATCCCGTAAATGAGCGTTTTGTACTTCGTGATATAGTAATGAAAACCAAATATACATTTTGGCCATCTTTCTTTTAACCGATTGAAACCAAAATTTGATACACAATTACAATTTTAGTTATAAGGTTACATACTAAATTTCATTTATCTATGTTGTTGTGCTTTGAAGTTACCACGTTTATATGCATGTGAAAATACAGACTAACAGACGATCAACCTTCAGATGGATTTTATTCAAAATTTGATATCTACTCTTCAGATGATTAATCTGTGTACAAAATTACACTTATCTAAATCATTGCGTTTTTGAATAATATTGTTTACATGCATACGGAAATACTGATAGGCAATTTGGTGACTACCTGTTTCCCCTGTGCTAGCTAATTACTGCTAAAAATTTCAATTAAATTGTTATATAAATATGTCTTTCTAAGCCTTTTGTAGCGATCGTTCTAATTCTCTCGGTGAGAGCGCGGCAAAGTGTGACGTGTGTTTCATCTCCGTTAATCATCAAATGGCCTTGAGGAGCAGCATGATTCAATATCTCAGCTTCTCAGAAAGCGTGGAGGAATGCATGCAGAGTAGCTCCCAACGACAAGGCGCGATGTTGTCGAATAAAGATATATTTTTGATAATAAAACGTAGAGTGATTGTTTCCAAACCCTTACATGGAGTCAGAGCATGATAAACAATATTATGGATTAATCAATCCTTTTCACTTTCATGCTCATTGTGCTCAGAAAATGCTCATTTTCATGCTCCACAGTAAAGACCAGCAGTAATTAAAAATGAGAAAAGTTCCTGCACTTTTAAAAATTTTCACCGTAACTTGATTATGAAGTTAAGCCTCAATATTAATAAAATTTAAAAAAATATTATTAGAAGCATGTGTTGTTCTGAAACTTCTTCAATTTTTGAAAATAAACGAATCTTTATATTTTGATCGTCAAAAAAGGCCAGGATGTAATATTAATAGTAATAACGAAAATTATTTAAGTTTTACTTTAACAATGAAATATGTTGCAGTAAAATAAGCTTCAAATTTTATTTAAAAATTTATTAAGAGAAAAAAAATTAAAACGGAGAAAGAATTATGTAAAATATTAGAACAGAGAAAAATTTATGCATTAAACAATTAGTATAACTGAAAAAAATATTTTTTTTTTTGAATTTTAATATGATGTAAAATTAATTTTTGTGCTATAATATTATCAGTTGGTTGATTTTCAATTAATTTTAATTAAAATTTCCAAAAAACGGTCTGAGATGCACATTCTCACTCTCCAAAGTATATATGTACCAAATTTGGAAGCTCTAAATCTAACAGTCTGGCTTGTAGAGTGCCATCATATCCACACAAACAGACAGGTAGTCACATTATTAGCAGAGATTATACTCTTGATACTCATGCATAAATAAATATCTTTTGAAATTAACGAAGCTGAGAGACCGAAAATCCTATGAGCTACTTATTATCAATCCAACGTGAGGAGCTCGCGTGCTGACTTAAGTTTTGCTAAGTCATTATATTTTAAAAGAATGCATTTGGCAACATGTGTTAGAAAAAGATAGAATATGTCCAAAGTATAATAAGATGAAGTTTATTTTAAAATGGCTTGATTTAAATTTATTAAGATACAAGTTGCCACACGCATACTTTTAAAATATAAAGGCTAAAAATATTGCATGTCAAAATGTTATTGTTTTAAAATATAAATGTCGAAATTTCAATTCGTGCACGCGAGCTCATCATATCAAACTCAGTAGCACTTCGGATTTCCGATTCTTTAAAGACAATTTAATATTTTTCACCAAATAGATTAGCAAACACAAATGTAAATAAATGAAATAAATTATAAAATGTATTATAATTTTCACTTTGCATGAATGGCGGTATTCATATTTTTAAAAATTTATTTTAAATTATGGTTCTTTTGTCGTAGTGTAATGATTAAATTTGGGTATATATTTAAGATGCGTATTTCTTTCCTCTGACAGATTTAGTCCATAATTTGATGCACATATATGGATTTAGTATAAGATTTAATGCCAAATTTTATTTATCTAACTTTCTTTCTTTCTTTTTAAAAATTATTATTACTTTATCGTGTTCATTTATCTCGGTTAGGCTTAACTCTAACAACCGCCGAAGTTGATTTTTTTTGGAGATCTGTTGCCAAATATGGTGATTTTTGGCAACCCAATAACTATTTAAGTTAGCGGATTTTCAGTGAATTTTTGAATATTGGCACAGTTTTAAGGTGTTTGTTAAGAAATTGGATTGCAATATTTTTTCAATGTATACTCTATATTTCAAGAAAAAGAAAGCGAGAGAGTGGGAGGGCACAAGATGAAATCATTATTTTAAAACGACTACAATAAAATCTATTTATATGTGATATGTTAATCGATGGCAACAGTTTTTTAAATTTTGAAAGGATTTCTATCAGCTATCCATCATTATGTCGGGTTTGCACTCGGCCAGTTATAAGACGGCAAGTAATACTGTTCGGTCGATGGCAAATAATTGTCCCGACGGGACAACAACAAGCCGCTGTATTGTATTTTTTTTAAATACGCATGCATTTGTAGAAGTTGGAGTTTTTTTTGGCGTGAAAAAATTGATCACTTATAGATTAATCCGATATTTTTTGGTCTTTGTTTTTTCTGATGCGAGATTTTTTTCATTTTATTTGCATTTTTTCCTATAATTTTCCAAATTTAGATATGTTGACTTTATTTTTTTTTATTTTACCATGTTTCTTTGTGTAAATATGCATCATTTTAATACGATACGCAGTGAAAAAGAAAAATTCAGGGACGCTAACGACAATTTATAGCCAAGCATGGAATGCATGAATCTATCTTATGAAATTGTGGTAAACATAAATCAGTCCCTTTCTACGTATGCGCTGCCTACTTGTTGTCTTATAATTGGCCGAGTGTAAATCCTGCATTAAAGCGTAAAAAAAGAGCAAAAATACGCGTTTTTTTATTTATTTTCACTTGTTTTATTTTGTAAAGGTGGGATTATTTAATTGATTCTTCATCCATTTTCAAATGTGATAGAGTGTTAAAATTTTTGTACGTACAACTAAAGATATTTCAATGTTTTTAGAATTTAGTTATTAATTAATCGAATAATTTAGTTAAATTATAATTCAATATATTCTATTTTACTGAATTAAAAAAATTATCTTAAATTATCTTAAGATTCCAATATATTTATAACTAGCCGTCTTCGACAACCAGCTATTCGGTCGGAAATATTGGTTCTGCTTAATTTGAATTAAATCTCTTACACATAACTTCATGTTCATGATTTGTTCAATAAAACATTTTTAAGTAAATTTTGCAATAGATATTACAGCTATGTTATTTAATAGCTGTATGGTTACTTAATAGCCTATTCATTGTGTGAATAATACTTCCTAATGTCAAGTTACATAATGCAATTTAATCATGCTGGTGTTCTATCTTCTATGAACGTCGTCTATCGGTATAATGTAATTCCGCGTTTTTATCCTCATGTAAATTGCAGAGATATTAACCTAAATCTTTTGACAAAAAAAAAGACAATTAAAATATTTAACGAAATAAAGAAAACGGTCTGCATTTCATTACAATAATGAAATATTTTGATATAAATTAAAAAAAATTTTTTTTAACTTATAATGTTCAGGAAGAAGGTGATATCTTTAACAAAAATTGATATTGTTAAGAAGATAACTTTTTGAATTTTAGAATGATATAAGCATTATTTTTTATTTAATTATATTTTCAGAAACTATCGTGGTGAAAATGCCACAATGCCTTTAATGTTTAATTAGTTTAAAAAATTCACTTCGAGTTGTACACTCCTTCATTATAAAAGTTTGTTTGTACGAAATATGGTAATAACTTCATGCTAAATGGTACGGCCTGTATAGCACCAACAGACAGACGGACACACACATACGGAGAGATGCCTATTTTCCTTTATTATTAGTAGAGGTTGATGAATTATAAATTAAAGATAAAATTTTATAAAATAAATAAAATGCAAAAAAAAAAATCAACTTTTTGGCAAACCAATAAATTTGTTTATAAAGCGTTATTTTTATTTTTATTATTACTGTTTGCCTTGCCGTATACTTAATATATAGAAAGTATAGAAATCGTCAAAGAATTCAAACTCGAGATTTTGTCAATCTCCATGTTTTAGACCTCCCTGAGTTCGAAAAACACATTTAAAAAAATGCCCGTCTGTCTATCGTCTGTGACAAAGAGAACTCAAAAACGCTTTGAGCTAGATGGTTGAAATTTGGTATACGATCTTTACACCGAATTTTCAGATTTTTATCAAATTTTGAATCAAATCTGTTGAGAAGATAGTCTGACTGTTCGAGTCTTCGAATATATTAACACGATAACTACAAAACGAAGAGAGCTAGATAGATAAGATTTAGCATACAGATACAACATATATAGAATAGATCCTATCAAATTTTGAGCCAAATCCAACAACGGATTGATTGTCTATCGGTATGTACTTTCATAAACATGTAAGCGCGATAGTTCAAAAACGCAACGATTGTAATATATCAAATTTAGTTTGGGATTTTGTAACTACAAGTGTAGTTTTGTGTCAAATAATTTATACACAATCGGTTGAGAAAAATGTCTAAAGCATAATTCGATTTTTGGATACTCTTAATGGCATGCCAGGGATTAAACTCGCCAAGGATGACACGATTATGCTAAATTCACGCCAAAGGTTAATATTTCGTAACTACTGTAAGCCAATGCATTCAAGGCGTTCTCTGGTATGACAAATTTATTACAGAATATGCGAGAAAGTTTTGAGGAGACCACTCGCGATGATTTATTTAATTTTCTTATTTATTTATTTATTATTTTCCTTCTTTATATTATATGGAGTCAGTAATGGAAAAGTTTGTGAAATTTTAACTCTTAAAAAAATTCATTGTTAAAAATATGAAGTTTTCCTTTTAATGAAAGGTTAATTTTCAGAAAATCAAACGACACAACAGATGATTTTAAACCAACACCATATTTAATCCCCAAATCTCTTCCTGCAGCAGTTCCGAGTTCTTCAAGGTGATATCGCAAATCAAGATACAGCAGCGCCGGGTGAAATAAACTGCGCTAAACTAAGAATAAAAACCAACAGAAAGCAGTCGAGTGCGTTAAACTGGTTTTTAAAATAAAAAATTAAAATAAAATAAAAGTTTTTCCGCACCAGTTGTCATATTATTATTATTACAGCTCGGCGAATAAAGGTGGCAGTATTTGTGGATGTAAAACAAGTTTTTATCTGTAGATTTTAAAATTAGAAGATATCTGAAGGCGTTCTCATTCTTTTTTTTTTTCTTTTTTTTAAATTTCAAGATGAATTATATGAACATCTTAGAAGCGAATTTTCCTCCTAATTAAATTATTTTTTTCAATGCAGAAATTCTTTCTGAAACAATAGAATGCACTCGCTTTATTTGCAGAAACTTTGGATTTCTTTTTTAAAGAAAATGAAAACAACATTTTTGAAGAAGGAAAAATCAGAACAAAGGCCATATTATTTCTAGACAGAAAGCTGTTTGAAAGTAGATGTATGGGAACAAATAAATTTTCGATTATAAAGAGAAAATTGATAATTTAGTTTCTGTTTGCTGGCATTCTGTCTCCAAGAAATTATGTACTCGCATAATTTCTTTATTTAATAGATGGAAAGCTTAGAAAAAATGTAAGTTATTCCCAGTTACAGAGAACTAACTAACTATCATTTTATGAATTTCGGCTAATTATTGCAAATTATAATAAATAAATAAATCATAAAAAAATTAAACTATCTAGAATTAACTGCAGAAAAGATTAATGTAATGTTTTATTCAAAAAACATGTTGTCTTTCACTTTATTTTTATGAGTTGAAGTTGTATTAGCATTTTGTAGATGCTATCGATTCTCTATCAGAAAAAATATATTGACATGTGATGAAAGTACAACTTACCATTAAATCTATCTCTCGCTTGTTCACATCAATTCACTTTTGTAGCAACATATGAGGTTCCGGAAATCAAGATTCAATATCACTGGTCGGGAATCAAATCAAGATATTCGAATATAAATAACTAATCCTAAGGATTTTTCTTTTCTTTTTTTTAAA
>JAPMOR010035581.1:0-10599 GCA_026543865.1 Argiope aurantia
GAGGCATTATGATGAACGGGCGGACTGAGCTCCACGTTTTCGACAAAGGTTCTGTAACAGGAGATCGCTATTGTCAGGAGATGATCCTTCCCCATGTGCGTCTGTTCCAAGGTGCCATTGGATCAGACTTCGTTTTTATGGATGACATTGCACGGCCACACAGAACTCATGCTGTTGAGGAGCTCCTGGAAAGTGAATATATCACTCGAAAGGATTGGCCGGCGTGCTCCCCTGATTTAAATCCGATAGAACATGTGTAGGATGATTTGGGGAGACGCCTTGCGGCATGATTACATCTTCCTGGGAACACCCGACAACTTTAACAGATGCTGATTGAGGAATGGGCACTCTTACCTCAAGAACTGTTGGACAATCTGGTGCTGAGTATGGGGAGACGGTGCGAAGCAACCATTGCAGTAAGGGGAGGGCATATCCCATACTAAGGAACATCTGCTTGCTGTTCTTCCTCTTGGACAGACTATCATGTGTAACGATACTATGAGTTCAATAAAGCCTTTTTTGTTTGATTCCATACTGTATGCATTGTATTCATTTCTGCGCAACTATGCTTTCGTCATTCTTTCAGAACAAAATGCTGTATCTCATTTCTGAATTTCATGTCTCTCAGATGATTTCTCGTGAAGTTATCGCAAAAAATATACCTGTTGCTTAAGTTTTGCACACCAGTGTATATTAAAATATCAACTAGTTTAAAGTAAAAATTCATGGTTTAATTTTTTGTCACAATTTTTATAAATAACAGTCGAAAAAGAAATTTTAATGAATACAGATTTAAAATTATTTGAATTTTGCTTTCCTCTCTTAAGTGATTGATTGGTGTCGTTCGTAGTTATAAAGACTACTGAAAACAAACGCAGACAACTAAAAATATTCTCTTAGAAGTAATAGATTATTTTTGCCTTTCATTTCTAAGTTAGCATTTCTCTTTTGATGATATAAATCAACTTTGTTTAGTTTAACAAGTTTGCCTTCACAATATTTTCACGAACTCAATTAAAAGAAGCTCTCAGAATAAAAATGGAGAAATTTATGAATCCAATTTTTTTTTCTAATTTCACACGCAGATTAAATAAACATGCTTCCTTCTCGCAATAAAATTAAAAATATAGAAACCAGACAAAAAAATTTTGGAACAAATATTCTGTTCCAAAGGACTAGGTAATTAGAATTTTCAGATTGGAATTCAAATCATTTTTCTGAACACAATTGTGCCTATACATAGCCACTTTTTAAATGGTTAAATTAAGCAATGTTGTTTTAAATACTTTGTTTTACCGTTGATTTATAAGCAAAGTTAGGGACGTATGAAAATATATTTCAGATGAAGAAGGCAGAAATTAACTTTTTACAATTTTCTAATAAGATGTAGATATGCTGAGACACCATTCCTTTTTCGTTTTCTACGGATGTACTAAAATCCTACCTGTAATTTATAAGGTTTCTTTTATACCATACAGAAATAAAATAATCTATAGGAACTCAAATAATTCACCAGAATGCTTTACTTCCTTATCTTTACTCTAGTACTGTGACATCGCGCCTCTGATCACTACAAATATTTTAACAAGGAAACTTCATTGGAAGGAACTGCAGTTAATATCTTTCAAGATCATGAAAAAAATAAAATACTTCCCTCCAACAAAATTTGCATATTTCAATTAAAAATTAAGAGAGTTGCTTTCTTTAAGATACATTGTTCACACTAGGATTATATGGTCAGTCTTCTTAAAATCTGCCTTTTCAGCAGTATCTTGCGCTTACCTCAATTAAACGTTAAGCAAGTAGCTTTCTCAAGAATACCGGAATATATGATCAGTCTTTTTAATTTGAGGATCAAACAAGAGTAGGCAGTATGTATAAAAATGCCCCAAGCAAATACTTAGAAGAGCTCTGAACGCAAAAATTTTACTTTTTTTTTTTATTTGTTTTAACTGTTTTTTTTATATGTCATCATCTCTTCCCCCGAAAAGCATCCTTATCAATTCAACTTGAGTGAGAAACTCTTCACCTGCGCAATTTCAATCATTGGTTACATACAATGCTCTGTTTGCCTTCTTCAAACTGATATGAGCATATGAATGATAGCTAGTAAATATACCTTATTATTCCAAATGGAATCATGATCATTTGGATCATGAACTTCATTTCATGAAGCTCGGCATAATTAAGCAAAATTCATGAACTCAGTTAAGAGATGCAAACTTCAACCAGCTTTGAGAAAAGAGGACACAGAAATCATGATGCAAGTTTGTAAAGAATTTATCATGTATATCAAGTATGCTCAAATATATAAAAGTACTTTGAAAGTAGGATCGAGTTTATCCTTCGTTTTCGTTTCATATACATAATGTCGTCAGAATATTAATTATTCTGCAATGTAATATTTCTAATCTTTTTATGTTTCACTGAACTGTAGGTTCTGAAACTTCAATTTTGGGTTTTCTTCTGTTTACATTAAGGTGTAAAAAATAATTTGAATGTTATCTGTTGCAATTTCTCATTAATTCTTTAGGAAGAATCATCCATTTCTTGTGTGAGATAATGCTTCATAGTCTTGGTGGAGACTAAACTGCATTAACGCCATTGAAGCGGCCGCTTCCAAAGAAAGTGAAATCCTCGATTGCAAACATAAATAATTAAACATGACAGAAAAAAAAGCATAACCATGTTCATTAATGTTTACTAATTATTTTTTAAACCACGTAAATACTTTCTTGTGGTGTCTGTAGTAATTTCTAAATTGAATCTTGAAATTTCTGAATGATAGTACATAAGTACATTTTACACAAGAGGATCGATTTCACCTGTATCGAGATTATATCCACTCCAATTTAAACTTAATTATATTTATTTCTGTGTATAAAGCAAATTGAAGCATATTTTGGAACAGAACTCATAATTTCGAATCACAGTCAGATAAGAAGAATCACAGTCACTTGATCTTGTATCTCTTTTTCAAACAATAAATAGGGGTCGTGTTGTCCTGGTGTGAGGTCTCGGCTTGTGAGCCGTAGAGTTTCAGGTTCGAGACCCCATTCCACCGAAGAACCGCCGTGTAAGTGAGTCTGTTACACGATAAATCCGTCAGGGCCAAACGTCTTCCCATTGATGTGGTGTGGTATGGAAAAGGGGGGTGCCATGTCAGGTATCATCCTCGTCATCTGACGGTGGTTCAAAATTACGAGGTTCGTCCCAAAATAGCCCTAGTGTTGCTATAAACGGGACGTTGATATAACTAAACTAAACTCAAACAATAAAAAGACACTAAAACTACCATAAAGGATCGGATTTCAAACCTACAATCCTATGATAGATTATCAATTCATGCAATTATTCTTATTTTATTTAAAAATCAAAAAAAATAGTTAAAACTGAATATTTTAACATTTGAATTAAAAACAACAGATCGAAATGTTTTTCGTTACCCCAAAATCATGAAAACGACCCCATTTAGAGTGAAGGAAAGTAAAAAACAAAAGTCTAAAAGGTCATCATTTGGCTCTTTGAAAAGTGCCGCTCGAGGGAACAATAGGAAATGTTACAGACTTTAATTTCTCTAAACTGCAATAAACGAAAGATACTTGATGTGTTTACGAATTTTTCGTCTGATATTCTGTTTGTTGCTATGCATGATGTCTAAATTCCAAAGTTTTAAGAGAAAGGGTGTGTTTGCAAAAAGTATTACAGGAATTAAAATAAAGAAAAAGCATATGAATATGAATGAAATTATATGTGTTTGTTCAAATTTTCATTTCCCTGAATAGCGATTCTCATATTCATAATCATCAGAGGGAATCGCGGACAAATGGTGCCAGTTTCAACTCCGAAGTGTGATTTCTGCAAACATAAATATGGTATGGTTTAATTTTCTATATTTGGTCAAGATATTGTTTCTTTCAAATGAATTAATAGTGTAACTTATATTTGTAGGATTTTATTTTGTTTCTTTCTCTTTGATCCTGAAACCATTTGTTCATGAGATTAATGCCGAATGTTACAATTTTTTTTTCATTTCTTGAAGCGTTGGATTCTCAAATTTAGTGGAATTGTTTGTTCCCAATAGTAATAGCATGTAATATTTTAATCGATGATAAGAATTATTATGATAGGAATTAATTATAAATACTTTAATTTCATATTAAAGGCAAATGAATTGCAAGATTCCTACGTTAAAATTAAAATGATTATAATATATTTTAAAGGTAGCTTTTAATATCTTTTTAGAAGAAAGAAAATATTTCTAATAAAATGAAATATAAATTGCAAAACATTGCAAAGAAATGTGAAGCATTTTGAATGCAAAATTTGAAATTTCGGCACCCTTCAATGTATTTCTTTAAGCATATTTTAAAAATCTTGTGTGTTTTCTACAACATTTTCAACAACATGTAAGACTTATTTTAATCCATATAAGAATTAAAACCCACCTGGGATATTTAAACGCACCAAAATTATTTATTTTTGAAATTGCGTCAGGCACAATTTCATTCTAAATTCTGTAGTTGGGTGTATGAGTAAGACAAATTAGTGAAACTGAAAATTTACTTTAAATATTTGCTTCAATCAACATTTGACTTCTTTTTGATCCTCCGAGATTATCAACTAATAAAAGGTTGCTTTTTAATTTTTATTTCTTCCGAAATTATGTCACATAATGGTACTTCCCATATATTTAATCGGATGACTCTTGGAATATTTAATCCCTTCACTTTCTAGCAAAGATTTCGATATGTAAAATTCGATTAAGTCTATAATTCAATATTCACTGAAATTACATTTCACTAGTATTGAAATAGTGCTGTTAGCTTTTATATTCAATCGAATTTTATTTAATTATTTCTAGGAATTCAATACGCTAGTTAAGTTACTTGTGTGGGCTTAATTCTAATATAATATTGTCAAACGCTGCCTCAGGCATTATTTGTCTATTAACATGCTTCAACTGAGGTAAATAGCGAACAATTTATATGCGGAATCGAGAACAACGAGCTGCATGAAGTTCCTATTGTGAAACAGATTTCCCCTATCCATGGTTGGAGTACAATAGCTAGCCAGTACTGCTTGTTCAGATGTTTGAACAATATTGAATTTGTAGTTATGGTATAAGAAAAGGTGAATTTATATCTCTATCAAATTATTTCAACTTCCTGACATTAGATAGGAAAACTAGACCAGTTAAGATTTATATCATATTAAAACAATCGATTACGCATGGAAGTATATTTGTGAATGCAAAATAAAATAAATGCAATGCAAAATAAAATGTTTCTTTTTTTTTAATAAAAAGTAATTAGCAAGCATCTTAATGTATTCGACAATGTGTTTGCGTGGATAAAAATCCTGCTTTACCTAGTGGATATTGAAGATGTATGCCAAAGTATAATAGATATCTCCATATTATAAAACCTAGGGGATACATATTGTATTAGGCGTTGAAATTTTTAAATAAATTTGGTATATTTTATAAATACTAGCAGAGTTTTCACAATTTTTTATTCATACATTTTAATATTCTAAATTAGATTAAAATTTTTATATTCAAATCTCCGATTTTTTTCGGATTTTCTGTACGTTTTGATTTTCGAGGACTCGAAAGAAAGGTTGAGTCGGAAAATTTCAAAATTCGCTAAGATACTCTAAACAAGCTCTCTTCAATGCATAAATAGTTATCTTCAGATTTTCAATCTTATATTTTACATACAAATACCTGAAAAATTTCATATCTAGACTGCAAATCAAATCATTACAATCTTTACTCCGAATAATGAGCAGTCTAGAATTGGAGAAGCTCCAAATGCTGAAAATTTAATATATATTAGTCATTAAATTCAAAAATTTATCACCAAAGATGAGCAGCTATCTTTTTAAATCAATCTTATTAATAAGGTTAAAATGTTTCAAGTTTTAAAGAACGAACCTTTATACGATTAGAAACAGATTGTAAGAAAACAGGAAGTCCACGAGAATTAGGCGATATCTGCTATATAATTAGACTATCAACAGAGAAAAATCAGTATTACAACTGAACAGTCATATTTACGCCTTGAATAACTTGAAAAGAATTTTTTATGCTAAGCATAAATGCTCCGATATTTACAGTAATTGCAAAACTAATGAAATTGGTATCTGTCTTAATTTTCTTAAGTATCAAATTTATCCTAATTCTGTCCAATCAATATCTAAATGTAAATTGCCAATTGTAAACTTTGTTCTCGGTTGTAGAAACCGAGAAAATAAAATCAAAACCTACAAAAACACTTCAACATTTATTAAAAAGTGAACTTTAGGTGCAATAAAACAGAATCCATTAAAAAATAAGTTAACTACTATGAACTGCAATGCAATTCTAACTTATGAATTTAGAAGTTTCTATTATGAAACGAAAAGCAATTAAAATCTGATTATAATGTTAAAAGAAAAACGTGCCATTACTGTTCATTCATCGAAAGTTTAATATAATAGACTAATTTTTAATAATCGATTGCAGTTTTCCATATGCACCATTTCAAATGCTTTACATAAGCGTACAATACTTGTCAATCAGGTTTTATGGAATAGGGATTAGATTTAATCATACTGAGTGAAACGTTCTTGGATTGCGAATCACATATCTACTACCAATAAAATTTAAAAATTGAACTATGTTTAAAATGAAACCATTTCAAAATAATTGTCACCTAAAATATGAAGAGAAGAATATTTTGCATTTAAAAATAAGCTTATCTTTTAATACAAAAATATTGCATTTATATAAGATTTTATACTTTAAGGGCAACTAGAATTGCTTTATTGACAGATTCAAAGATTTTATATTTGCTAGATTTGAGAAAGTTGACAGTTTAATCAGACAATTTCATGGAATTTAGAAAATTCAATAAAGTTTTTTTTGTATTAAAATAAAATCTAAATAAAATATTAATAGAAAAAAAATTGAATGTTTGGATCTTTTACAATTCATGGGGTAAAGAGAAGATCCTGTATAACAAAAGAGTTTCGTTTTTGCAGTGGAAAATAAAGTGGAAAACATAAGGGTGATCGTCACCGTATGCAATAAATAAAAAGAAAATACAAGGGGAAAATTATAGATCATGGATTCAAAGGAATACAGTTGTATGATTGTATAGCGTCAGATAGACATTCTTCAAAAAATTTACTTCAAATTGCTACAATATCTTATCGATAAGAGGTTTTATTTGCTATTATACTTATTATCGACTTGCCATTTGTTATAAAACGGCTTATACTTTTTTAATCTGCTGTAAATTTGCATTTAATTAAATGATTTGTTAAAAGAATAGATTAGAAACTGCACATAATTCACCGACAAAGACTCCATTTTAATAGACACTTGACATTCGCGATCTCTTATTATAGTGTAAATATACCTCATTAATATACATCAGGTATTTGCTTAAAGTTTTATTTAAAAAGAAATAAACTGCATATACATAAAAATTCAAATTTTGGACTGAATTTTGAAACGAATGCAAATTTTTTAAAGCGTAAAATTGTTGCTGGGCATGAAATCTTTTCACATATTAGGAATGTAAAAAAAAGTCAAACCAACGACGGAAATTAATGGGTTGATATTACCTAAAACGACCAAAATTTCACATTCATTCAAGGATATTCCTGAACGTTTATGCAAGTCATCCTTAAATATGCATAATGTGCATGAGTGGGTATTTAGAAGTTTAAAGTTGCAAATAAGTAAAATTCTATAAAAACGAAGTGATAATAAAATAACATTGTACAATACTTATATTAGACGTACTGAACGAAATTCAGTTTGATATTGAAAAAATATTTTCCTCTCTACGGGATTCGAACAATCTTCATTACGTAATTTCATTTGGCGTCAATTCTTCAAGTCTACACTCAATTTCTGGTGCTACTCAATCTTTAATGTTCCATTATGGTATATTTTATAATCAATTTCTTTTCTAATGAAGGATTGAACAAATACATGAAAGGTCAAAGCATTTCATTGTAATAGTGAAAAGATTTTTAACAATTTTCATGTAATGGGGTGAAAAAAAGCCCGATTACTACAATATGGAACAATAAATTCGAGCAAAAGCCTTTTCAGAACAAAATTTCTCTGTATTTTGTACGATAGTAAGTTGAATTGTCAAATTTTACTAGCCTAAGAGACTATCAAATTATAAAAGCTAGGACATTTCAGCGGAATAAATGAAAAATTCAGCATAAAAACATTTTTAACTATGTCGCTTAATCTTTATTAAATCGAGATAAATGTAATTTATGATATTTTGTGCATACGATTTGAAAGCCGACTAATTAAATGATATCTTCTGAATAAACTTCAGAAATTACCTGCAGTTGGGTAATTAAAATTTGTATTGAAGCAAATAATCATTAGAATAGTTTAACAATATACATTAAATTAGAAATTATTTAAAATATTGAGTTAAAACTAAAGATTTTAAGAATGTGAAATGCCAGTTACAAGATTAATCTCAAGGTGAAGAAATATTCGAGATTTTTAGGGAAATTTTCTTCAATTTACATGGCGAATGTATCGTCAATGACTCGATGCCTTATAAGACTAAATATCAGATTATTGCTCTTAGATTAGGATACTTATACAAAGATAAAAATATAGCGTAGTAACCTAACACTGCTCGAGAATTCTGGTAAAGCATCGAATAGAAATTCTTAAACATGGTTTCATTAACATTGCTGGAGAAGTAAAACAATGAGCATAGATTAATTTATGATCCCGAGATACCGGAAAACCAATTTGAAATGGAAAAATCATCTGAATTTGATAAATATAAAAAAATTCATTTAGTGGAATATATCAGCATAATTCATAAAGGAGTTCATGAGAAGATGAAATTATTACTTTGTAAAACATGAAAACCAAAACTTTCGAAAACGTAAATATAAAATTCTTTAAACAACCCTTCCTAGGAGGGCAATAAGAAATAAAACATAAGGGAAAAACACAATTGGGAAAAATGATGTTTATAAGGATCTCGAAAAAAAGGAAATATTCTTGTGCAAATTATATTTGCACAAGAAGCACTAAAATCACATCAAGATAATAAGGAAAATGGAAATTAAAGACGCACCCTCAAAAACCTTAGAATGTCGATCTTTTCTTCATTAAGTGCCACATTTTCAATAAAAATCATTCCTATAAATGATTCTTAGCTATAAAAGTATTTTATTTAAAGTTTTTTTTTTGTGTAAATTCTTTTTTTTTCTTTAAGACTGTATAATATTGACACGATTCTGTAGAATTAAAGAATGCTATATCGCGATTTGCTTTATGTACAAACACACAATGTTAAAAATACCCCCTTTCTTGTTCCAGTTTCCATTATTTCCAGCATATGCTGCTAATAATTTTCTTTGAAATAGATGCAAATGATTCTCACATTTTTCCTTCATATTTATAATATTTTTCCCGACTGACGCTTCATTCAATCGTTTACTTTTATACCTAGGCATCTTTAGAGGACAAAGAAAAATTTCAAGTAACAATGAGTAGGGAAACCTTATTCTAAAATGGTTTTCAAATGATAAATTTAAATTGATAAAAAGTTCAATATAAGATCTACAGCAAAGCTCCTACAACACGGTTACGGCATGCATCTAAAAAAACGATTAAAAAATTCTTACTCGGTTACTAATGAGAAAAACCTATTGCCAAATCAAATCTGGCTTCTTTTATGTTAAGAAAAAATTATAATCGAGAAATTTAATCAGCTTTTATTTTAGATTATTATACCTACAGTAAACAATGCAATTTTAAAATATAGGAAACATTTAATTTTGTAATATGTTTTTAAATAATTTAATAGAATCAAAAATTTCTTTCCCCTTACTGCTTAATAGTGATTCGTATTATTGCGAATCAGTTCCATTTTGGCGACCATCTCTATCGTCTGCTTTTAATTTTAATTCAATGTTTTGATCTTTAGGAATTCCTAAAAATATCTTAAATGTTGAATTGGGGCATATAATAAAGCTAAGATATTTTGTTTGTTGATTTTAATAGTTTTACAATTCATTTGACTGTGATTGAAGACTATGCCATTCTAGTATCATTGAGCTTTCCGAATTTTCCATTTCCCCGTTGCGCACTGCCTTTCGCAAAATGCAATTTCACATTCCGATCCCTTATGTAATTAGCACAAATATTTATCGAAATCTTTGCTAGAAAGTGAAGGGATTAAATATTCCAAGAGTCATCCGATTAAATATATGGGAAGTACCATTATGTGACATAATTTCGGAAGAAATAAAAATTAAAAAGCAAATTAAAAGCATTAAACATATCGAAAAAGCACGTTTCTATATTTATACAGAAATTTGCTTTTAGTACAATGCAATTTTTTGTTTCCGATTTATACATAAGCATTTATTGAAAAGGCTTGAATCGAGCATAATAAGGCTTGGTGATGATGCAAAATTTTAAATTTGCGCTTGAAGTGAATGAAATTTGTACATCTCTACATACAAAATAATCATGTAACTCTTAAGAATTTTTGAAGACTTAGAAGTTTTTTAAAGGAGGATTTTTAAATGCTGGAAAGGAAATGTATG
>JAPMOR010035587.1:0-28212 GCA_026543865.1 Argiope aurantia
GCCAGGATTTTTTTCGAGAAAAACCAGTTTAAACCGATTTTAAACAATCATCATATATATGTGATTATTAGATTACGCATGCGTCAATATTTAGAAAACGGTGGAGTTTGTGATCTCAAAATCATCAAAATCATTCGAGCTCCTAAAACTGTTTTTGTCACACACACACACACACACACACACACACACACATACAGGGTGGTCAAGAAAACTTCCCCTATATATGAAACCCTAGCGGCCTATCCACTCAACCAATCGAAACAAAATTTTAGACATGGTTGTTTGAAGGTATGCGTTGGAGATTGTGATGATTCTAAAGAACACAGAGCTCGCGGTTACGGTTACAGTGAGAGAATTTCGAAATTTACGAATGGCAACAAACACTTTTTCCTTGCGCAAATTGATCAGCGTGTTGAAAAATTACAAATGTTGTTGGAACGATTAGCGTGTGATGAAAATTGCCGGCGTAAAGCATTTGCAAAGAATAGCATTATAAAGGACTAGTGACAACACAGAGAGGAAAGAAAAAAAAAAAGCTTTTATTGGAATGATAGTTGTAATTACAGGTTTTCAACGTGTTTACCTTTGTAGGCGAAATCGCATTGCATTCGGGAGATTGTAGACAACAATTCCGAACGTAACATGAAAAGAGGAATCTGCATAACTTCACGTGTTGTGGCATCTTGCAATTCTGACACATCTCGTGGAACAGGCTTGTACACCTTAGATTTCAGATACCCCAGAACAAGACATCCATAGGAGTGAGCTCGGGGGATCGAGGTGGCCACGAAACTGCAAGATTATCAACGAGAGATTATCACCAAAATGTTGTTGAAGCACTGGTCGAACATATTGGGCGACGTGTGGTGCCCCATTTTGCATCCATACAATATCACTAATGACATTTCGTTGTTGCAGTTCAGGAATAACGTAATTCTGAAACATTGATTTATACCGAGCATTTGTGACAGAGCACGATTTCAAATCTGTGGTAGTGATCTCTTCGAAGAAGTACAGACGGAGAACAAATGTGTTAGCGATGCTGCACCACACAGTCACTTTGGTTTCGTGTAAAGGCACTAGTGCTACATTGTGAGGGTTTTTGTCAGCCCAGTGAACAAAATTCTTGGTGTTAACGTTTCCAGTTAAAGAGAAGTGTGCCTCATCCGTCCATATCATCCGCAGCGGCCATCTGTCATCTTCATCATATCTGATGAGAAAAGAATTTGCGAAATCCACACACAGTTCCTCATCTCCAGACTGCAACATCTGGACGCGCTGAAACCGACAAGGAAACATCCGCAGAACAGAGCGCTTGAGCCTGAGAACTGTGGTCTTCGGTAAATCCAAATTGCGAGCAACATTTCTCGCAGTATGCGATGGACTTGCAACAACTTCAACTGGAAGAGATGGTCGCCCGGATTGAGGTCGATAGCAAGTGCATCCAGTTTCTTCAAATTTTCTTACCAAATCACGTACTCTTCTTATGGAACATGGGTCTCGTCTTAGCTTGTGATTTCGCCGATAAATTCGCACTGCTTCGGCAGCATTTCCCCCGTTCAGATAAAACAGCTTTATCAATTCACCTCGTTGTTTCTTTGTAAGCGTCATCTTGTTGGCACAATCGAACATCTGACTGAAGAAACACTCTTCCCACACTGCTTTGCTCGTGATGTTCGACGATTGGTGCTTCTACTGTCTAACCCTGTGAATTATGCAAGGTGCATCAAAGCTCCTCCTCTCTGTGTTGTCATTAGTCCTTTATAAGGTTCTTCTTTGCAAATGCTTTACGCCGACAATTTTCGTCACACGCTAATTGTTCCAATGCCATTTGTAGTTTTTCAATACGCTGATCAATTTGCGCAAGGAAAAAGTGGGTGTTGCCATTCGTAAATTTCGGAATTCTCTCACTGTAACCATAACCGTGAACTCTGCGTTCTTTAGAATCATCACAATCTCCAGCTCATACCCTCAAACAACCATGTCTGAAATTTTGGTTTGATTGGTTGATCGGAGAGGCCGCTAGCGTTTCATATATAGGGAAAGTACCTTTTTTGACCACCCTGTATATATTTTCGATACCTCTCCTCGCTGTTTCGTGTTCATTCCCATATTTACATTTTTCTTCTCTATGCTTCTTTGGGCGAGAACTTCTTATGACCCTGCCCTTTACTGGCCAAATAGGAGAATCGGATACATAGCGGATATTTGCTTTAAGTTTGTAACTTTTTGTTGGCGATAAGTCTCCAAATGTGGCAACCTACTTCATTATTTTCTAAGAATCCTAAAAGTGAATAATTAATGCCTCAAAAGCAATAAATTGCCAGTTTTCTGCTGCCTATTTTGTGGCTTCAAAAACCCCGAATCAAAACAGCATCATGTTCTCGCATGATTAAAAAAAAATCTTATGGTACATCTTTTGGAAATAAACTTTTGATGTGGAAGAGTTCAGTTTAGTTAGATTGAAGCTCTCTTCCACGAATTCTATTATCTTTCTGCAATAATTTCGATTCGATGGATTTTTTTTATTTGAAAACTAGATTAATATCAAGTTTCAACGTCAAAGCGAGATTTTGATGTTTTACCACAATAACAAAAAGAATATTGCACAAGTTAATTTTTATGCCATTTTAAAACTGAAAAATTTATCTTTTTAATGATAGGTTAATGAAAGGTGAACGGAATTGCAGTTCAAAGGTTTTCTAACTTTAGACATTCTTTAAAAAATATTTTTGCAGAATTTTTTACAATTTATTTCATTATTTGTAATGAAACTGATACCGTCTTTTTTTGTATCATATATTTAATTGCGTGATTGTTTTCTATTCAGGGAAGAAAGATTATGCTTATTATTTACGACAATTTACTAAGTAATCTCATTGCCATGCCATTACTTTGTTCACCTGTGTTGTCCGGAGGTTAAGAATCTTCAATTCAAGAACTCCGTGACACTCACCTCAAATCGACAATATTATATAAGCAGATTACATAAGGAACCGAAAGGCGAAATGGCATTACCTCAAAAGATAATGGGCTATTAGATTACACAGACACTTCAGTTCTTATTTGAATTGGGATAATATGGGGCTGGACCCTACAAAAAACATTCATTTGCACTATAAATGGAACAAATATAAGACTATAACGTGAGACAGATTTAATATATATCACAATTTGATAATTTGAACTTAATGCTTTATTGAGAGAATCAAGATCATCAGTATCAGAGATTTAATCAAAATGAAACATAATAAATATTCCTGGTGAACTAACTGGCTAGTACAAAATCGGATTTGGTTTTGGTTTGAGGTTTTTTTGGTCCAAAAGGCAATCCTGGCTAAACTGCACCATACATATGGCTAGTAAATAATAAAAAAACGTTTCTGAAATATCAATTAAATTAAAAAATTCGCATAAATTCAATTAAAAATCCAATTTTAAAAAACATTTTATTGGCAACCTCATGTTTTTGTAATTTTCCTATCTCCAGATTTCGGATAAAAATAATATCTTCTTTTTAATGCATTAATAAACAGTTATTTTGAAATCTAATTTTATTATAGTTAGCGTCTCTCCCACTGAGGGGAGGGGGGCACCTCAAAAATGTAGATGAGAAGCTTCTGGTATGGACAGGCGTCTTTACGGTAAAGTTTTTTTTTCTCTCTACAGTTCTCTGAATAGACGTATCTTAATTCTAACGACCCTGAATAGTAATACTTTGTATTTCCAGATATTTCAGCGTGTAATCCAGTTGATTTATTTATTAACATCCGTCACAGAAGTTACATTAGTTATTCGCGGAACAGTAACACTCTCTCAACAGGAAGAGGTGCCAAAATCATCCTTCAGAATCCTGTCAGAGGGATCCGAAATTTGAATAACAAAACGAAGGCAGGACCAGACGGAATTCGCTGGGATTCTTTCTGAGGGCAAAGCCCCCAGTTCCAGTCTGTCTCCTCCACCCACAAGAAGACGCCGGGGACTGCTGAGTGAGCGAC
This sequence comes from Argiope aurantia, assembly GCA_026543865.1. Classification (NCBI taxonomy): domain Eukaryota; kingdom Metazoa; phylum Arthropoda; class Arachnida; order Araneae; family Araneidae; genus Argiope; species Argiope aurantia. The sequence continues at coordinate 3,999 of JAPMOR010035587.1, forward strand.
ATTCGATTCGATTACGAGTGCGGGAGGTGCTGAGAATAGATGGAGACTTATTTTAGAAATGATTTCACGGTTTATAAACACGAGAGGCGAAACCGGGTGCTTTGGGCAGAACGCACTCGTCGAAGGAAGGGTTGGAATGAATGAGACGCGTTATGTAACTTCCGGATTGGTGGAGGTTGTTGATTTTATTGTTTAATAACAAGTAATACAAGTTTCGACAATGGACATTTATATAATTCATTACTGTTGAATAAACAAATGCTGTTATACACGATAGCTATAGCCCTACTTTTTTTGGTAATATGTCGACAAATAGTGGCTTTAACTGTCCTTTCTGCCTTTTAATTAAGAAAAGCAATATTTTTGCCAATGCGTTTAATTTTTAATTCTCTAATATATATTAAACAAACATGAAACAAACAAAAGTTTAGTTAACATGTAAGGTGCTTTTATGAAAATTTCTCATGTTTTAGTAAAGTCAAAATATGTACATCTCAATAATCAAATAATTTCAATAATTCGAAATTTTGTAATTTTGTCATTGGAATTTCAAAATTTCGGTAATGAAATTTTTATGTCTATTTTTTATAATATTATATATCTTAAACTGTTGACTTCGTCCCCTACTCGCTTTCGCTCGCCAACCCTCGATGTTGTTCGATACTATACCCGATGTTCGTCAGTTCGATTTAGCAAGTTTTAAAACTCCGTTGGCCATTCTTTCATCGTTAAAAATTTAATCTTCCTATGGTGATAACATACATTTATTAAACAGCCTGCTTAAGATTAAACCTCAAAGCCCTAAAGTGAGAACATGTGTTTCTCGTATCTCCAATATCTATATATAAACTCGATTTTTCACGATTTGCTGCTGGCGTAACAGTTTCACTGTCAGCTTTTCTTTTCAAATTCGTAGATTCTTTCTGAGTCTCTCTTCACATTTTTGTTCATCTTATATCTTTGGTTGGTAATTACTGTTTTTAAAAACAATACGTAGTTATGGCGTATTGCTTAGATATTCAGACAATTTCTAGCCGAGAGATGAAAAATTTCCCTTACTCTGAAAAAGTAAACAAACCGGAACACTATTGATTAATGTTGCTCCAAACAGTGTGTTTAAAAGCAGAATTAACAAATAATATTGTTTTAAACTCATTTACTATTGATTTGGTGTTAATTAAAGCTTTATTTTTCTTTCTGGTCATCATTTCTCCGTCAAGTGGATTATAAATACTTATTACGAAGTAATAATAATTTCCAATACGTATTTCGAACAATCTTGGCAAAGCACTTAAATACCATGCCAGGGGATTCGATATCTACCAATCACATAGCAAAGGAAAGGCAATGTTTACAATTTTTTTTTTATTTAATCGAGGGAAATATTTTTCATGGAAATCGTAGAATATATTTTTGTTAGGGAGAGCTATATATTTTGTATTTTATTTCCTTTCTTGAATTAGTGGGAGGTTTTATTTTGATATTAAGTGAAATTCCGTGAGTAATAGGTCAACATCAGATCTCCCGACGATTGTAATCCTATTTTATTTTTAGGAATAATTTTTAAATCTCTGAAACAAATACAAGCTACCGACTTCGTAGTGATCATAGCCATGATTTTTTTTTCTGGCACAGAAAAAAAAAAGTCACGACAAGCATATTACGGTTTCAGAACAGCACACCACTCCTGCACAGTTTCTATGCAGTTTTCCTCCTCCTAGTATTATTGAAATTCTTAATAAGGCATCGAGTAGAAAAAATAAGTGAAATAAAGGAATTGAATTTATTTAAAACTGATAGTGTTCATAGAGAACTAGAAATAAGAGATTATTTTCACTACTAATAATTGACACTTACTTTTCTTTGTCCTTAGCAAACAATTTTTTTAAATAATTAATGATTGTGCACATTTTGTACTAAGAAATAAAACATTATTTCCAGTACTTTAGCACGGAATGAAATGTTATTGAAAATACTGCACCTATGGATGCTACACCAATGGAGTATGCATTTAAATCTCTTCTGATACATTCATTGGTGAATATAAAGGAAAAACCTGGAGTTTTCGCGTTCCCGAAAATTTTCTTAATCTAGCTAGATTTTTTATTGAGATTTTACATACCGACACAATTTTGTTTATAAGCAACAATTTTCTGTTTGGGTCGCTTGTAAATTTTCATTTCTACAAACAGTTGCCTAATTCAATATTTAATTTTAGGCAGTTTCAATAAATTAAATAAAAAAGATTTTGAAATCACAGTATGCTGAAAATAATTAGTTTTTTGTTTTAAATCTTTCCTCTTTCCTTTAGGATCCATTATTATGAATATTAAAAAATTCAATTTCATTTTTTTTGTTCAAATTGACTACTAAATAGCGCAATTAAAATAGGATCAAAATTTAATTAAATCAGTCCATTGATTAATATTTAATTGTTGAAAGTATTTTCAAAAATGAACCGATGCCAGGAACATATAAACGCACAAATTCACAGTTCTAGCACATAAGAAATGCGACAAATCGCCTTCTAAATTTTATCCTTTAAAAAATGAAATAATTCAAAAATTAAATAAAAATGAACCAAGAAAATTTTGTTGGCACCGTGCAATTTTAAACAACATATAAATTTCGATGTTGAAATTTTCGACGATTATAAAACTTTTCTTTGTATTCTTCGCATATCTATACTAATAATATATATGAATGTGTGTGCGTGTGTGTGTGTTGCACTTTACAGGCCAGATAATTTGATTTAAAGCTACCAACGTACCTTGGAGGATGGAAATATGCTCCTCAAAGCGATTTTAAAAAAAATCTTAATTAGGATTTTTAAGCTGAGTTTTGGCCTTTCCCCAGGATAACTTACAAAACTATAACTACGCAAAAATGAATTTTACAAGCTTAAAAGTATAAAAAAATGTCTTTTTAGTTATACAAGTTTAATAATCTTGGAAATTTTTGTTAAATATTGGCAATTTTTTTTTAAAAAAAATATCCCTTTGCCGACCAATAGTTTCATAGTGGCCCATAAATTCAAATCGTTTTCATTGTTTCATCAAATATTTAATCATATGAAGAAGGATTCTGTGTTCAGTTTACAAGGCAGATAAAAAGTAAAATCAAAATATCTCGGATATTGGAAGATAGATGTACCGGATGTTTATGTTCTTAATGGCACTGTCATGTTTTCATTATTGTTAATTAATCGTCTTAACATAGGAATGTCTCACATAATTCAAATTAATTGCATTATTTATAGTTTTTAGGAATTTTTGTTCGACGCTTGATGGCTATTTTAGCTATTCAAAATTTTAAAAACATATTCCCTTTATTGATAAAAGTCTTTATTAATTCTATCAAAAATAAGATCAACGATGAAAAAAATCAAATATTCTCAAAAATTGTAAAAATATTAGCATATTAATGTTTTAAAAAATATGAAAAGTTTTTTTTTTAATTCGGTTTCGAATGTATTTCACCTTCAACCGTTTTAAACACTTTAAAGTAACATCCAATGATATTTAAACGATTGCAGGAAGGAATTATTGACAGTTTCATTTAATTTTTTGCATAACGTTTATAACTAATTGTTTGATCAAAAAAAAAAGTTTGCTGTCAACTGTGAATTTGTGTTCCGCATCATGTTATTTAAAAAATAAAGGTGCTGCATGGCTTGGTATGCAGCAATTAATTAAATATTATTTTGTCAAAAAAATGCATCATTTGTGCACATTTCTTGTTAGTTTAATTTGAAAGTTTGTAGGACTCTCAAATTAATCAATTAGCACCTTTATTATTCTACAGTTGATTCCCATATAATGCGGGTAAAAATTCATTCGGTTTTTTGAATATGCATTCGAAAAACTCGGTAAATTCGAGACGTTTATCTATACAAAACTCTATAGTAATCAAATACTCTGACTACTTGATTTCTTTTCTCAATACACACCACATTATATGGGAATCGATTGTGCTAAGTTATTACGAATATAGTTGAAAATACTCTGAACTATTTTTTGATTTAAATACTAGTAAATAAATATAGTTTACAGGAAAATATCAAGAACACGGATTTAAAAACATTTCTATCTAATATTTGTGAGCTTAGAATTTTGTTTTTATTTCAGCGTATATAAAGTGTAGAGAACATTACAATCTTAAAACAATCTTGGAATTTTAATGAGAATGTATATTATGATTTATGATAATGTACTTTATGATTCAAAACCGGGTTTGAAAAACCCATGTATAAAATTATGTCTGTCAGTCTATGTGTATTTTTAAATCCTCCAAAAATGCAGTGCTTGAGTCTTATATGTGATTTCATATTAATATTGGAGATTTTTATTAAAATTGTGGACCATAACCATCAAAGGGGGAATTATTTTCTAATTTTATATATGAAGAATGAGCCAGATGAGTGAGATTTGTTATATCAAATTTGTGACGATATCATTGACGGATAGTTCGTCTATTTACCTCTTAGTACACATGTGAGCTGTCGATACTGCTACGTTCAGTGGTGGCGGGGTGATCAGCTGTACGCAAGAAGCACGCATGTGAGCACGATAGTTCGAAATATAATAAGCTAGACAAGAAAAATTTGGCATGTCCTTTTATAAAAAGAATTGTAGATTTCTATCAAATAAGTACCAGTTCAGGTCGAAGAAAGAATTTGTAGATTTCTATCAAATTTGTACCAGTTAAGGTTTTTCTATTCATTTGCGTTAAATCAGCGCGATAAATCTAAGAAGGCTACAGGTTACAAGAATGGAGTTCTAGTTGTAGTTTTTTTTTTTTTTATAAAAATTGAGTTCAAATTTGGAACGTAATCAAAGTCTTCCCGTTGTTTCGTCATGCTCGTATGAATTTGATGACGAAGCGAGCTATATGGATGAAGTCTGGTATATGCATTTATCATTAAAATTTAGAAGTATATCGAATTTTTGAGCAATTTTATCGAGCCGACAGCCTTTATATACTAATATTTTGTGTATATGATTGGCACAGGTTAAAATCATTGAATTAAATACATGACTTTTAGATGTAATCTTTAAACCAAGATCTTTATGGAAATGAATATTTGGTTTTCTGTACTATATTACAAATCTAAACAAAAAATGAGACTTTCTCGTATTATAGAAGAAAACGAGAAAGTCGAGAGAGATTAAGAATATTAATATTTGGTTTTCTTCAGTATACCACGAATTGAAGCACCAAATACGCTATATAGTAAAAGTATGCGAGAAAGTTGAGAGGAGAACATTCCAACTGTTTTTACTATTAGAAGGACGAATTAATAAAGACGGAGAAGCTGAAGTGGCGCAGTTACAGTGAAAATATTACTTTTCTGACATCTCATCTCAGAAAACAAGGTCATTGAAGAAATTCATAATAAAAGCGACATATTTATGTGCATTTCATTACCAGAATGTGGCAGTATATCTTCCGAAGGTCATTTCAGTGCCAAAATTCTTAAATAATTTGTTAAATAGCAAAAATCCGAGAAGTGTTGGTTTCAGTTTTCGGTATTAAGAAAAAGATATAAAACATAAAACTTAAGTGTACTCACCAATTTTATCACTTAGAGTTTTTTTTTTGTGCTTTCATTAAATTCTTTTTTACCTTTTTTTTAATTCATCCATTTTAAATATCTGATAAACATTTTAATGTGAATAAAATTAGTAATTAGAAATAAAAGAACATGATTATTTTTGTTTCAAGTATTAAACTAGCAGAATTATTTCATTTAATTATAAAAACTTTATAATAATAAATTTTACAATTTCCAACATATAAATATAAGCAGAAAAAAATCAGCGCGTCGATGAATTTTTAATCTCCTCCTCTATTCAGTAACTAAATAAAAAAAAATTCCCAGTGGAATATCATGACTTTAATTGAGGAAACGACAATACTTAAATACCATTGACATTCCGATAGTTATGATGTGAGTCATCATGTGCGCGTGCGCTCCTTTTGCGATCTGAATGCTTTGAAATTTTAATGAGCAATTAATGACCTTGTAATGATTCATAAGCAATGAGAATTTTTGAACAAGTTAATCCATTAACCATCAAATAAACTTAAACCATTCTGGGACAGATAATTCGCTCTAATCATGTCCCAATAATTAATTTATTAAAAAAAATGTATTTACAAAGAATAAAAACAAAATTGAAAACACTAATTTGGAATTAATCTTATCTTAATCTTAATTTTAATATTAGCAAGAAAGCATGAACGAATGTCTTGATGGAACAATAAATTCGCGTGAATTTAATCATAGCAATAAGATTTTTATTACAAATTGTATATCAAATTGCACTTTAAAACATTTATTAAAATTAGAAAATAAATTGCAGGCGAATTAAACTGTTATCATTACTAAATCAATTCTTTTCAGTTTTAAAATAGTTTAAAAACATTTTTAGGCGATATTTTTAGAAGATTTAGCTAAAAACACCCATAATTTGCTTAATTTTTAATTAAGTGTTATTTAGTTAACTCTTAAACTTTAGAAATTAGAGAATGACTCTTCGCTTGTTTTGAAAAATTTGCATGCCAAATTTCATCAAAATCATACAAGAACTGCATATTTGTGTAAAATAACTTATGTATACATTTAATCCTTATATTCCCTCATGGGGAATTTTTTTTTAATTTTATGTTACACACCTAAAAACGTATGAATTCTTATTAATAGAATATTCCAAATATATTTCTTGATTGAACTTCCTAAATTTCTCTAATATTACTTGACTTTTTTGATTTTTACTTTTGTGTATACGAAGTATAAAAAAAGGATTGCAATCTTCGAAAAAATTTGAATGCGAGATTATGATGAATTCCACGTTTTAGGTCTCCCTAAATCGAAAAACATGTTTTCGAAAAGTTTCCAACCATCTGTAACGTTTGTCTGTCACAGATAACTCAAAACAGTTTTGAATTAAATGGTTTGGTTTGGTTTTGGTTATATTAACGTCCCGTTTGAAGCAACACTTGGGCTATTTTGGGACGGACCTCGTAATTTTGAACCACGGTCAGATGACGAGGACGACACCTGAGCTGGCACCCCCCTCTCCACACCGCACCACACCAGCGGTAGGACGTTTGGTCAGGACGGATTTAACGTGCAACAGACCCCCGTACACGACGGTTCTTCGGTGGAATCGGGTCTCGCACCTGAAACCTTCCGGTTCCGAAGCCGAGACCTTACCACCAGGCCACCGCGGCCCCTTTGAACTAAATGGATAAAATTTGTTATATGGTTTTTAGACCAAACGTGAATTTTTTAAATCGAATTTTGAGAAAATTCTATTTTGAGGAAGTCTGTCTATCTGGCTGTTCAAAAACTTCTACATTGTAGACATCTATCAAATTTCAAACCAATCCAAATAGGGGTTCCTGTCGTTCTGTACTTTCAGAAACATGTAAACCCTTATGTAAATGATAACTAAAAAAACTCAATGAATTAAATATATCAAATTTGGTATGCTATTCCTTGATTGCAATTTTAATGCTGTGTCAAATTTTGGTTTCAATCGGTGGGAAAAATGAGACTAAAACGCAATCCGATTTCCGGGTATGGTTAACCACAAGCTAGGGAATAATAGCAAAACACTACCCAAGGATCACTTGATAAATTCAGTAAAAATGTCAATTCAAGTCAAAGGTTATTATTTCGTAACTATCGCACTCCAGTGCCATGTAAGGCGTTCTTTGCCTTACCCAAAGTCCCTAACTTTTTGCTGTGGTGGTGATTAACACCTTTATTAGAAGGTATATGAGAAAATGTTGAGGAGACCACTTCAACTGGTTTAATCAAATTTTTCACGAAATTAATAAAAGTTCCAAACAATATTTATTGGAAATTCTACATATCTAAATAAATTGTACGTAACAGCTATGATTTAGACTAACACTGTGAGGAAATTGCAAGCTGTGAGGCCAAATGATATTAAGAAAAGCAAGATTAAAGGACATCCGATTTTTTTTCCCCTTCGACTTCATTTACCGCCTGCGGGTGATGTCGCATTAAGAAATGGGTTAATTGTTGCTTCCTAATTAAAGTATGATTATTATTTGATTGTCTTAAATCTCCACTTCTTATATATATAGAGAGAGAGAGTAGAGCTTAGAAAGAATGCTTCTGAGTGCGCACTTTCTAAAGGATTAAGAAGTGAAGGGCAATTTGTAAAGTAGATTTTGGTCTTACTGCATCTCGCTGAATCATTTTTATTCTTCAGAGCTCCCCTTTCAGCTAAAGAGATCTTGAATTTCTTTAAACAAAGGCCATTCAAAATGCTTCAGAATAGTTTCTTGTGCGTAAACAAGAGTCCTCTGTGTATCGAATTCTCATTTTAAAAAGGGAAACTTTTGTTTCAAATAGTTGTGAAAGAACAAGAAGTAAATTATAGTGAAAACGTTTTAAAAACTTTTTATTAGTATTTCTGTAATTAATTAATCTTCCTTTTTGAGATGATAAATGTTTTTTTAAAAGAATAAAATGAATTCACCTGTTGATTTAATTGCTACTACGTACTTTTAATGGTATATTAAAATGCACGAACCCACAACTAGGACATTGTGAATAATAATAATTCAGAATAACCTGTGAATATTTTTGAATGCTTTTTCAAATTTTAAATTTTATAAGAATATCAGTTAAATTTCGAATGCGAATATATATATATATATTCTTCATTAACTTGGGAAATGTCTAAGACACTGAAAACATTTTACATTTCTTTTATTTATATATTTCTTTTTTGTGGCACTTGTTAATCTTTTAGATAAAAAAAAAACTTTACAGAGCTGATCATTCTAGGGAATATTCAAATATTTTGAAATATTCATACATGAAAAAGAAGTTGTATAGTAAATCTGTATTGCTTTGTCTTCAATAAGTTGAAATAAATGTTTTCTCTGTTGTTATAATTGTAAAATCTTAAACTTCCTTAAAACGACCAGCTTGTTTCAAATTGCTTGAAAAAATTTAGATGTCATTGACTAAAGTGTGATAGAAACAGAAAAGAACAGTACTCTTCTTTTGAAAGTTAATCTATACTTATAATAAAGCTCAATGTGTGTGTGTGTGTGTGTTGGCTCTCTACAGGCGAGACCATTCAACCTACAGCTACCAAATTTGGCACGTGTATACCTTGGAGGCCGGGAATGTGCACCTGGGGGTTATTTTTTCAAATTTTTTAACTAGAATTTTATTTATTTAAAAATTAAGCGAAATTTTGGCGTGTTTCTGTTATAACTTCCGAAAATATTACCGCACAAAAACGATTTTTACATGAAGTTAAAGATAAAAAATTTATCTTTTAAATGATACTAATGTTTTAATCTTAAAATTAAATTTCTATTTTTAAGGAATTTTTAAATAAATATTTTAACTATGTTTTTCAATAATTTTTTTCGTAAAAAATAAAAATAAGGATTAAGCACGTTTCGCATTCATGGGAAAAAATTAGCTTTTTTCAAAGTGTTGCCATCACATTGATTAAAGCTCCAATTAAAAATAAGTTAAATCTTTTTGGAAATGAAATCTGTAAAAATATAATTTTCGGCACGTGTTTGTAGGAAATGAAACAAATATGAAATATTATTTTTTCTAAAAAATAAATTCAAGAAAAATTATTTTATGATCTTTTACACTTTCTATACAGGGTGTTTATTTAGTCCCAGACCCATTTTGATGTTTAATGACTCATAAAATAATGAAGATATAAACAAACTTATGGCATTTATTGATGGAATAACTCATATATTTTCCTTTTCAGGTTTGAATATTTTTACTTTTGTAAATATCGTCTGCGCGTGTGGTTAATTTCAGATAATTTCATTTTCCAGTATAAATATCTGTACTTTTCTAAATATAGTCTGTTTATTAATTGCATTTTTCTCTCTTTTGTTTTTGGAAACTATTGAAATGTTATGTTTACTTTTGATGTGTTTGTTCTATGTAGTACTTTTGTATGTGATGTTTTATTCGAGCGGATATTAAGGAGAATGCATACAAAACAAGAGAAAGCACAGATTTTATGGTGGTCATAGAGTTAATTTCCAATCAACTAAATCACTGGCTTTAAGAGTTAATTTCCAATCACTTAAACTGACTGATTTATGAAAATTTGAATATCACTTTTCAATAAAAAAAGGATCATTTTAGATTTTTCATTGATCGCTTCAAAGAAAATACGCCAATCAGCGCGCAGGTTTCTCAAGATTAATTGGCCTAAGATTATGAAAATGTTGAGTTTTTCTAAATTTTTAACATTCAAAATTTCATAAATAAGTCTTTGTTGATCGTGGAAAATAGAAACATTCATTCATGCATTTAAAATTTGGTGTGTCCTGAATATTTCTCAGAATGTGATACCTTATTGCATTAAATTTAGACTTCATAATTTTTGAAATATATTTATAGGCAGGAACAAAATATTATTATTGATTTCATTTCAATCCTTTTGAAAGCAAAACTAAAAACTGAATTTTATGCTGAATCTCAGAAAGTTTTGTTGAATTATTGTTTGAGATATTACATAAATGATGAAAATTATTTTGTAGTTAACATAAGATTTAAATAACCAAGCGATTCTGTTTGCAATACTCACATTCAATAATAATAATAAATAATAAATAACAATAAAGATGTTAATAAAATAAAACGCTTGGTTTTATTAAAAAATATCTTAACATTAATTGCAATTTCATCATTTACATTTTAAATTAAAGTTGAAGTTTTGCCGGAAATGACAACAAATTAGCAAAATATATATAGTAAATTGAACGAAACGATCTAAACAGTATAAGTTTGGTATGACTATCAAAATTTGAAGATTAAAAATGTTTTGTTTGAGAATCCTTTAAGAGACCAGTTACTTAAAATATTTAATTGAAAATTGTAGCGAGCAGTAATACTGGCGAACCGGCTGGTTGCCAAAGGCGACTAGTAAATAAATAAAGTGCAGATAAAATTCTGGTTTCACTAAATATGTAAGGAAAATTTGTTTTATAGCAAAGATTATTGATCTCATACAAAATTCGATCTTAATAATTGTTATTTTTTTTAACTATCGTGTTTCATACACACAAAATTATTGTAAGAAGAGTCAAACCGTTAAAGAATCTGGTCAAATATTTTATATACTCTGAAATTATGGCGATTAAATTATAAGACGAATTTCATTTACGTTATTCGGCGAGTTTTCTGCATCATTGTATTCATATGAAAAAGGTAGGAAGACAGACACACGAATAAATTTTCTTTCGATTAGTTTCATTTCACATTTGATGAAGATTTAACTTTTCTTATTATCAACACTCAGAAATTTCTTTTGTCCAGCTCATTCCGTTTATGAATTATCGCACTGACTGAAAGATTGACAATTACAAAAATAGATTCCTCGGACTCAGAATGATCTGGAACCGGGAGATTCATCTAAATATTTAATCTGAATATTTTGACGATTGCTATATTTTAATTTCCGATACTTTTTATTCCAGGAAATTAAAAACTGATTTAAAATAAAAAATAAAAATTCAAGAGTTTTACACTGGCGCCATCTATACACAAACTATTCAAAGTTTTAATCGCGTTGCGATTAACAAATCTAATGAGAATAATTTTTATGAATTCGTATTCTGATATTTTTCTCATAAAGTATGGGATTTCGAGTGCTAATTTTTTAATTAATTTTGTCCCTCCAACTTCGCATTGCATTTTAGAAAAACTCTTAATTGCGCCTGATGTTAATTTGTTTAAAATTTAAACTAAATATTCAGGTTTTGGAATAGTTTTTGCATGATAATAAGGTATTATAGAAAACAATTTAAGCACAATAATAAGCTTGAAATTTTTATTTTCAGTATGAGTGAAATATTTCTTATTATTGTAAAAAATTTCGAAGTCTTTTATTTCTTATTTAATTTTTACTGATGTTATCTTTTGACAGCAAATTCAACCCGTATCTAATTTTCATAATTTTATTTTAATTTAATTTTGTAACTTTTTTGTTCATTGAATAAAAAGACACATGTGATTAAATTGAAACCTCCCTCGTACTGGTAACCTAATCGATAGACATTTCAACATTATACAAATATCAATAATAACTAATCAAGTTATAAATAACTATAGGTAAGTATGACTAATAAATTCAAATATAAAATAGAAGAATTGAAAATTAATTGATTCTAAATACTAATTTAGTTTAAAAATTTCAATAATAAATAAATAAAGATAAAAATGCTATAAATTTCAAAAATTAATTATGACAAATGAATAAAACATTGAGAACTTCTGAGCACTGTGTTTTTTTAATTTGACTTGGAAACGATGTCATTTATTAAAATGTGATTTATATTGCATCTGAACTGAAGACCGATATTTTCTTTTCTTTTTTAGTCTTGGATCTGATTTCAATATTTTATCATTGTTTCAGTTTAATGACTTCCGGTGAAAAATGATGCCATTAATGTATTTTAATGAAATAACAATACCTCAAAAGGTTTTTAAAAACAAGTTTTTTCCTTTTTGTATATCTTAATTATTTAAGTATTCTGCCATTAAAATTGGAACTTCAAACCTTAAACTTTAATTTTTATGATGAAAATAGCGATTTACACATTGTTTTTTTAACTAGCTCTGTAAATAAAGAGATAATATTTTTTTAAAACTTTTGTACTGAATGATGCCCTGTGTACAAATTTTCTCTTGATATCTGACACTTCATGTACTTTTTATGAAATCGTTGTAATATTGCTCTTTTTTTTTTTTGCTTTTATAATGCTGAAGAGAGAAAAAAAAATCCTTAGTTTCTATTTAATATTCATGAGTTATTAAAAACATTAATAGTTAAATTTCGGTTGAAAGATTCTAAGTCCCCTCATTCTTTCTGGCTTAATAGTTTTCACAACACTTTGGTGTATATATTTATTATCTGCCATATAAAAATAAGAATTATTTTAAGAAATAATTGCAATAAAATCATTATATAGTTAATTAGCTCTGTGGTTAGTTATCTAAGTTATCTCCTTTAAATTAAATTTATTGTATTCACAAAATGTAAATATTTACTCACAAAAGATAATTTTTTTTTGTTAACTATTAACGAAGATATTTTAGTCTGGGATTGTGAACACATGTTCACATCTCATTGGCACAGCTACTGACACTAGTGCGCATGCGCGTTTGACACTGCTAAAGATATAATAATAAAAGTTTTTGGAATGTCTTAGAAAAATGATACAAAACTTAAGAAGGAAAAAAAGAAGAAGAAAGAAATTCTTTCCTTTGATGTTTAACTCATCTTAATTCTTCTGTTATAAACTTTTAAACAAAGCAAAATTTTAGTATAAAAATCTGTTATTGGCACGCTTTTGTTTGCATTCTTTTAACAACGATAAATAATTAATAGAGTCTCTGGTTCGAAAAAAAAAATCGATTTGACTCCCTTCCCGGAATGTAACCATTCACATAACATGGCACTTCTCAACCATTTAATCATTTTTTCCTTTTAATGGTTCTCATTACCTTGAATTTTTCATTTCATTTCATTCTGGAATCCAATCATTCTGGCTTGATAATAAAACTGAGACACGAAGTTGATTCTCTTGAAAGTTATTGTCTCAAATTATTACTGATTTGATCTTTGAATTCTGAATAAGTATTCCATATGCAAATTAATTATTCTTGGAATTATAAAAAGAAATCGAAAGATTTTGATAAAGAAAAAACTCAGACATGAATTCTCGCAATCGATATCTATTAGGGTTATAAAAACACGAAATATGCACGCACCAAACAGTTTCATCAAATAAAATATAACTTTTCTTCTGATAAGATATCTGAAATAAATAATTTTTAATAGCATGCACAAAAAAATTTTCAGGGAGGAAAATGCATTCATATATAATATTAAGACAAAAAAAAATTTAATTAAGAGCTAACTTTCTTCTGTTCCTTCGTAAAAACGAACATGTACATACAATGTAAAATTATAAATACATCTCATCATTACAATTACAACCCATCTCAAAACTGTCATATATAAACCTTATAAAATATGTATATAATCCTTCAATCGTTCAGACAGAATTGATGGTGCTAAGTCAGAGTTGTAGAAATTGTAGCATCAACGTGCATTCCAACTGAGCAATCACCTAAACTGTCAAGAGCACAGCATTCGGATATGATGCAACTTCACGTCTACTACGTGCAACTTTAACCAGGGCTGCCAAGCTGAGATCCGGGGCAAAATACATGCCAGATCAATTCCTCATACACCAATACTGCTCCTTAGGAAATAAGAAATTGATTTTTTTTTCTCATCTTGATTCGTTAGATACTTCCAAGATTCACTGGGATTTGGCATTAGACTGCTTGTCCCAGGATAAACTATTCATTCTTTGATAATGTCTATTCCATGTTCAAAAAAAGTCAGCGAAAATTCTCCGTGCACTATTCTCAAAGGAATGCCATCATCAATTTGTTTTTTAACGTAACTTGGCAAGCCACGGTTATTTTTGACGCCGAGATTCAAAATGCTTTCATTCAGGAATTACCTAAGAGAATTCGATCGCTGTGCGTTGGCGCAGTGTGGCGCCAATTTGATCATCCATGGTGGCTTACTGGTATAGCAATAGGAAATAACAGGTGACTAAGATAGAGGCAAGTGGTTCTATCTACAAAACACCTTCATTCAAGAATTACCTAACATAATTTAATCACTGTGCATTGGCATAAGAGAGCGTCAGTTTAACCATCCACGGTGGCTTACTAGTAAAACTATAGAAGATAACAGATAAGTAAGAAACAAGTGCTTTTATCTACATTATGTCTTCATTCATGGATTACTTCACAGAATTCAATCAATCCCTGTGCGTTGGCGCAGCAGGGCGCCAGTTTGATCATCCATTGTAATAGCAGGAAATAACAAGTGACTAAAGTAGAGAGAGACAAGTGCTTCTATCTACATAATCTTGTTTCCTACTTAATCTACCATTAGCTATAATGGATTGTGCATTATTTTTTAACCAAACTGTATAACTATTAATAGCAAGAGCAACAGATGAGTATGCCTACTATTTTTTTTATATATTTGTAAAACTTGTATTTTATTATTATTAACCGAAGAAAAACGTTATTTTCCTTTTCTCAAAAGCTTCTCGTTTGTGAAGTGCTTGCATTATTTAAAATGCTTGAAAGTGAAGTGCATTGTTCACTTCAGATTAGCTATTGAGAATTGGTTGAAAACTGGAAATGGTTGTATGCAATTATGGAATAGTCTGTGATACCAGTATTAATGACCATTGTATGGAATGGGATTTTTTTTTGTTTCTTCCTCCTAAAAGAAAAACATAGTATTTTTCTTTGAAAAATTTCGTTAAAAAATTGGTTAAATTTTAAAATTATGTTTGTATTTTGTAAAAGTTAAAAATTTTTAATACTTAAATATTATATATATATATATATATACATTATATTATATTGTAAAAGCATAGGTTCTTTCATCAGGTAAAAGTATTTTGTTAAGGATGGATTTGGAATTGTGTATTTTAATTGTGCAAGAGCCAATTCTGACTATACTGCGCCAGACGTATGATTAAAATGTATATAAAAATATTATGCATGTTAAAATTTGAATAAATATCAAAATGTACTATGATTAAAATGTTATCATGGTTTCTTTTAAAGAGAAATCAGGTGTTTAAATTACATCATGATAAAATAAATAAAATGGTAAATACCAATAGCTTTTAAAAATTAAAAACAAATATTTTGATAGGGTTGCTAACCCACCAGCATTCGCATTTCTAGCGATAAGCAGTTAAAAAATTGTATCCGACGACATCCAAAATGAGGACATTCGATTAAAACATGAACAATAGTTAAATTTACTAGGCAGTTTGGGCAAGTAGGAGCTCTTTCGTCGAATAAAAGGTGTCGATGAGTAAAAATGTGGAACGCTTCAGGATTTTATGTGTCATCTTTGCGCAGGGGCCATGCTAATCTTCTCTGTATCGTTCCAGTTTTAGTATATGTTCTGCCGAAGCGAGTACGGAATTTTGTTAAGAAATTATGCTTTATTAAGTAAGTTTTAGAGATTCGAAATTCACAGATTTGCTGCAAACTGCAAACATATATCCTTAGATTCGAAGGAAACAGACCCACTTTTAGAAAAAACGTTGCGTTTGATGACCTGTTAACTGCCGAGTATATTGATTGTGTCTAATTTCAATTAAATCTCATATTCAAAGCTGGATTTTCATGATTCTTTCAACAAAATATTGTTAAACATCAAATTGAGATAGAATAGTGCCCTGTAATTTTAATAACTTTACACTTATTGTCTTATTGCACAAATAAAGTTTTCTAATATAATGAAATTCAGTGATATCATGCTTTTACTAAAAAAGTAACTGTATCATTTATCAAATAGCACGTTGTCTATCGCGGTATTTTAGTTATCAATTTTAATTTTTCATGTAAACAGCGTTAATATTCAACAAAATCTTTTTTTCTTTCAACAACAACAACAAAAAATTACACAATCAAATATATCACGGAATAATGAAAAACGTTTCATTTTTATATCAAAAAGAAAATATTTGAAAATGACAACCAAACTAAAAAAAAATGATATTCAAAAATATGAAAAGAATTAAAAAGATAATTCATTAAAATAAATCATTAAAAAGACAAGTCTTAACATTTTTATTTGGTGTAATTCTTTTTGGGAAATAATATTTTCAAAAATTGTCACACAGTAATGACTTATTTCTTTTAATCTTTAATTAGTTAATACTCCAAGAAAAAAATTTTAAGCCCTTTCATTTTTTTTTAAAATCACTTTCCACTTAAAGTTTCGTTATGCCAGATTCTGTAACTCTGCTTTGCCTGTATGAGCAGCAACAGAAAGACAGACATTATCCATTATTATTTGTAAAAAATATATGAACTATAATTGTGAAGGATGATTTTTTAAATATTTTATTAGATGTAAGGATTTACTTTGCTTCAAATATAAATATTAAAATTCACTCCTTTTCTCTAAAATTAAAAAAAAAAAAGAATTTCATCATAAAGATGTAAAACTATAACTTTTTCTAACAAATTCTCTTTGTTTGATTTGTGATAACATATTTTTGTAAAATGAGATTTTTTCGTATTCGCTGCAAATACTTTTTGAAATAAAATACTTTGAATAAATTTCAAAAAAATGTGTTTTAAAAAATGTAATACCTATCCAGTTCTCGAGAAGTTTCCACATTTTTCGTCAAAAGTTATTGAAAAATATTTAACATCAATTTTTAAAAATATAATTATTCTTTATGATTATATATTTAATATATTTTCATTGTGATGTTCCTAAATTAATTGATGAGCAATGTATTTTGGATGTATATTGTGTATATTGAATTTGAAATGCTTCAGCGAAGAAGTAATTATGAGTTGAATTTACAAGAGAAAGAACTTTGAAGAAAAAGAACTTAGACCAAGAGATAACGTTCTCTCTCTTACAGCATATGTTCTTATAAATTCCCACTTGAATAATTTAACTTACTTCACTTAATAATTTCTCCATAGCCGTTACGTGGATTATATATAAATTTATGGTTGGCTTAACACAAAAAGCAAATTTTACAATACTTTCTATGAACTATTTAGAAGAATTTAATAACTATTATATTAAAAAGGTTTATATAATATAATTCTATTTTATCATTTAATTTATTATATAAATTTATATAGTAGTTATCAATCAAAGGTGAATCAATGATGCTTTTCTGACATTTTATGTTGCTAAGAATTGCTGCTGCTGTTGATGTTTTGTAATCCCTTTCTATCTATACTAATAATAAGGCAAATGTGTGTGTCTCTGTGATTGAGTGTATTGGTTGTCTACAGGGCTGACATTTTGACTCAGAACAACCAAATTTGGCAAAGATATACTTTAACAGGAGAAAATGTACTCCTCGGAGTGATTTTTTAAAATTTTAGATAGAATTTTTGTTAATTAAATATAAATGAGTTCTTGACGTTTTTTCTGCGATTACTCCCTATAATATTGTTGATTAAAACTGCCTTTTACATCTTTTTAAAAATTGATTTTTAGTAATACATAATTATCGTGAAAAATTTTCCTAAATTTAAGTAATTAAAAAATTTGTATAATTTTCAATAACAGATTTTATTACAGAATTAAAGTTTAGATTGTTTCCATTGCCCTGTCAAGTATTTAATAGCGTAATCTTCTTCCATTGTTGAAAACTAGGGAAGAGGGTTTCTACTTAGAATATGTATAGTTGACACAAGAAATAAAATAATGTACTTAGATGGTACTGTGAAAGTTAGAAGACAGATTATCCTGAAAGCTATATTTTTAATAGCATAATGATGTGATAAATTCTATTAGAAAGGTCATACATATAATGTAAGCATATTTTTTTTCTGAAAACAGAAGCCAGATTCGAAGACAGTGAAGATACTTTGCATTTTTAAATTCGCTTTAATCCATCCCGGGGTGGTATTATTTATTTACAAGAGGCGCGGACAAAACACGTCCGCTCACAGCAATAGATTAGGCTAGAGCAGACAGAAATAAATTATTTCTCGTCTTATATAACATGAGATATTGATAGGGAAAATATTTTTTCACAGCGCTAATATACTATTAAGATTCTGATAAGGATTTCTGACACATGTCATTCACAAGCAAGGGAAACACAGGGATATTTAAAAAAAAGAATTTTTTTAGATCAGCAATTTTTATCCTTTCACTCGGAACGTGGGAACCGCTGACTAAAGCATTTTACAAAGCTTCTCTTGAATTAATTAAGTAGAAAAGGTGGAATGGGATCAGGAAATAAGAGAATATTTTAGAATAAAGTTACTATGGGCTAAATTAAGATAAAACTTTGGAAACTAATTAAACTGAAATTAGAGTTTAAAATATCCTCACATACATATAATGAAGAGAACAAATATAAGGTTCTTGAAATAGCACGACTTTATTGTGAGTCATATTTTAATGATTAAATAGTTACTCTCGGGGTAATTAAGAAGATTAAGTTATTCAGAATTTAATTGACATAAAATAAACATATTTCTAGGAAAACGAACTGATCGCCAATGGCGGCTTGCTAAAAATATTCGTCTTCGACCTTCTGACTATCGAGCGCTATTCCTTTAAAGTTTTTTTTAAAGCATATCATACAGGTTTTAGCTTTTCAACACTTACGCAACCTAACGTGCATTCTTCCGTTAACCAACACAATTAATCTTAACTGTAAACGAATGTTTAACAGGCCGAAACAACCTTGCCGTTGCCAACTGGGTCAGGGGAATATGGATTGGCTGGGGTCCCAAATTTGCGGGAAGACTAGCCCCGCTAAACAGTATCGTTTGGTAAACAACGCGGTGTGTTTAAAAGATGCCTCGTGTCTGCAGTTATGTAGGAGTTTAAATTGAAATTTCGCAACTTCCTGCCAGCACCTTAAGATGCTTTGCAAACTGTTTCGGCCTACAAATAACAGAGAATGATATAGTGAATATATGGACATCTACATTCTTGTGACAGTGTTATATAAGAGCTGATTAAAATAAAAAATAGCTTTCTAGTCTAACTTCTAAAGAATTTTCTGGAAAAAATATATTTTTAATGTTTTAAACTATTTTATATACATTTTTTATCTGTCTATCTTTGTATATGTGAATATGGTGATAAAACAATAAACTGGAAAATTTTGTATGCATTCTTTATACCAAAGCTGTTTGTCTATATCAGATTCTTTTCGTGTGTTCGATCTGTCTGCTAGACTCTTTGTATGCAATCCAAATACAATTATTCTCACATTCGAGGAGATGAAATTTGACACATAGTTTTATTACCTAAAATGAGGAGGTATGTCAAATTTTAAACCAATCTCACAAAGGATTAATTTTTTATCGTTCTATCTACCGATGGAGCACAATCATTCCAAAAATACAGCTATCTAAATTTAGTATGTCACCTTAGAACAAAAATTGCACTTCTGTATCAAATTTTAAAATAAATTCGTCCTAAGGCAGATGTACTTTTCCAAATATATATTTGATTTAACTTTTTTATTTCATAACTTTGTATACAAAAACGAAATCCATCATATACAAGAAAATCGAGATAATTTTTTAGTTTTCGAACTAGTAAATAAATAAATAAAAAATTACTTTCAAAGTCTCATGCATTCTAAAATTAACTTCAAGGCTCATCAATATTATTGGTTTAATAATCAATATTTTAAAGCAAGCAAATTGGAAGTTAATATTTTTTTCAATTTTACGACACAGTTCAAAGTAAGCTCTTTGAATTTGTTTAAAATAAATAATTATATGAAAATGCTGAAGAAATGACAGATGTTTTCTAAAATAAAATTGTCTGTTAGTTTTCAGCGAGCGCATTCTAAAGAAAAAAATATTTTGGGAAGGAAGACTTTTAATAAAATAATCAAACACTAAAGGAAATTACATCAAAATATAATAGGTAAATGTGGATATTAATTAGCTAATTGGTTCTTGTATAGCCATAGCCATTTGTTTTATTTTGGATGTTGTGAATCCTGTTTACCTGATCAATATTTCATTAAGAGTTTCATTTCACAACCGTATCATCTTCAACTTCATCAAAAAATGCTTTCACAAGTTTATCTCGCCTGCAATGATAACTCTGATCTTGGACAAAAGGAAGAATAGATTCCATCAAGAATTTTACCAGGTTCGCGAACCAAATGCAAATTAATTTGTTAGAGCTAGACTTCTTCCAGTTAATATATTGTTGAACGCAATGCTCACATTCCATCTCAATATCAATGGATAAAACACGAGGTCATCTGCACATAGCCCCTGTTAACTTCAGAAAATGGAACTTTAAATTTAAAAAGTCAGATGAAGTCTTATTCATGTCTGAGGAAATAGTTACGGAAGATTAAAATGTAATTAACTAGTCTCAAATTAGGAAACGTTTGGATCGTTTTACATAAACACTCCTTTCGAACATCGTTTCAATACAAATTTAAATCCTGAACAAAATGCATAGAACGTAGAAATAGATTCTAGACAAATGCACGAATACACTTTAAAAACTGCAATGGCCATGAATAAAAATTTAGTAGTTAACAGCTAAATATGATAAAACTGATAGACGAATCTACGTTTTTTGGATTTTGAGAGCTTGTGACACTGTAAACAATTAATATGAATAAATGAGTCTAAAAAAGCAATACAAAATAACCAGTTACAATAATAACTTTGCATTAATTTCTAACACAATCAAATACAATTTGAAATTATTTTTGCCCTTCTAAGTTTTCTTTGAGGGTTTGAGTTTCGCATGAAGAACTTGGTGCGAAAATACAAGTACATGCCTGTTGATCCATCTTCAGATAGAAAATTTTCATTTACACAATTAGGAATTTTAAAAAAATTAAAACTTTTATATTTAAATCCATTGTATTATTTTCTTATCAGTTGGTTTTAAAAACGAAATTTTTAGTAATAATTGCTTTGTATAATTTTGTTTAAAATTACCTACCTTATGAAAAATAGGAAAAATTCAAGTGAATGTAGATAAGAGCTTTCAAATTGAAAGAATTAAAAAATTGCATAATGTAATTACTAGAAAAATATTATAGAAAGTAATGTTGTCAAATTTTCATATACGATTTTGTACCAAACGATTTTTTTAAATAAAAAAATAAGTAGCTACGGTTAAGTATTTTAAATCAAATTTGCTTATTAGTTACCTTTTATCTAAGACTAAAAAACGTTTTCAAATTTAAATATTCATATCTTTTATAACTTAATACAAACGAATGTTTCACGAACGATTTTGTGCCAAATGATCTTTTTATTTTAATACAGAAAAAAAGTTACAAAGGTTAAGTATTTTAAATATAATTTGCTAATAGATTAGCTTACATTTAGGACTATAAAAAGTTTTCAAATTAAAAAAATTCTTAATTTTTATCATTTATTATCATTTAATGTAAACGAATGTTTCCTAAACGATTTTGTGCCAAACGATATTTTTCAAAATACTGAAAAAAATAGTTATAGTTAAGAATTTTAAATAAAATTTGTTTAGTGTTTACCTTTTATTTAGAACTATAAAAGCCTTACAAATTTAAAAATTCTTAATTTTTATCTCGTGTTATCAGTTAATGTAAACGAATGTTTCCGAAACGATTTTGTATAATTGATCTTTCTTTATTTAAATACAGAAAAAAATAGCAATGGTTAAGTATTTCAAAATAAAATTTGCTTATTGGTTAGCTTTTATTTGGGCCATATCAAGTTTAAAAACTCTTAATTTTTATCACTAAATGTCGCTTAATATGAATGTATGTTATTAGATTTCTGCTTTTCTTTTCTGAAAGATCAAAAACATGCGGTTTGTATGCTTGCAATTTTCATTTTCATCATAAATTTACATGTTCCTCCAATGTTTTCATTTGAAAAGTAAAAGATTGCATTACAAATTGTCTATAAAAATATTATATAAAATAAGTGTAAAATAAATTCAATTAGTGATCCTTTATTTTCAGGTACGTAGAAAAAGCAAAGCCTACAAGAAATTGTTCGAAGGCGATTTGATTTTGAGTGTGAACGATCATTCTTGTAAGAACCTCACCTACGATCAAGTGATGGAGATTGCAGATAAAAGTGGTACCGACCTCACGTTAGAAGTCCTAAGGTATGACCCATGCTTTTATCATATAAATGCAACTAAATTCTGACGAGAATATTATTATTTATTAGTTTAGTCTGCTTAATTTGGAATGATGTCTACATTCCGTTCTTTTTTTCGTAACTAGATTGTTCCTCTGGTCCCTTTACTAACGTAAATTGCTTGAAAATACGATTACAATTATTAGAAATTTAAATAATTGCTCAACATTTAAGTCATAGTGTTCGAACATATACAGTAGTTGTTTTTAATTATAGTGAAATGGAAAAACTGATAATTTTAGACGAATGAAACTTTTTGTCATGCATTTATAAATTAAAGAATTGGATATAAAACAATAAAATAAAGCATAAAATAAAATAGCATAAAAAAGACATGGTAACATAAATATCTCATATCATGCAACAATAATTATTATTAAAATAAAATTTCAGCATTTCAAAAAATATATGTATCATAAATTACTTTTGCTTTAATATATTATATACTTAGTGAGTCAACAAGAATTCCTTAACATGAGCTTTACTGCTGTATTCATTAGAAGGGCAATATCCAATCTAACCATGGACCAATTTGTTAATTTCTAATCCCTTAGAAATAGACATATGCCTCCTTACGTTGTTTGAATCCATAAATGCATTGATGAAAAATTACGAAATCTAACTTTTTATACAGTTTCCCTTCCTCTTTATTATATTTAGTAAAATATACTTGATGCTCAATAACTTTAAGAAAACTAGTTACCGCCTTCTGCGGTGAAAATTGACCAATTATAAAGCAATAAATTTCATCATTTTAAGCCAATCAAAGACCACCTTGAGTAAACGTCATCTATTTATTGGTGGATATTCCGCGAAGCGACGAATAAAAATTCTTCTAATATAATGACATTCATTATTTCAGAACTCGGTCATCTTTAGTCAATGAAAATTAGAAAATTTTTGTTTGTTTTAGGAATATTTTGATAGTCAAAATATTGATGTATAAATTAATAAAACGCCTCAATTTTTCAAACTACATTTACTGATTCAAATATTGTAAAATGCAATTTTTTTATATAATTTAATTAAACATTTTTCAAACTGGATCTATTGAGAAATTATTCATTGAAAAACAATTAGAATGAATATCCTCAATAAAAAATTAAATGTTTGAATGAGGTCTAGCTTAATATAAATTAAATTTTTATAAAAATAATACTTTTTAGAACAAATAATAAAGAATATTGTCGAAATTTCAAAGTGCGTAAGTGAACTAAATATTCACTTAATTAGAAATTAAGCAAAATGTTTTCAAAGTAATTTCGGAGTAAATTATACCAGAAAAAATTATTTGTATGTCATCTTAGATCACAAACTTTTATCTTTCTAAAGATACCAGTTTCATTCGTATAATTTTTTTTGGTAAAATCCTAGATGGGCCCACCTCTTGGCAACTTATTTGAAATCTCGCCAAGTTGACTACTAATTGAATAT
>JAPMOR010035604.1:0-15745 GCA_026543865.1 Argiope aurantia
AAATATTTAGAAGAACTCTCTAAAACTGGCCAAGAAGTTGAGCAAACGAATATTTTAACTAAAGTTGCAAAGAAGTAATTATTTTTTGTCTTTTTGTAAAAATGTTAAATACTTGGTCAAAATTAGTAAAATATTTATGCATAATTTGGAACTTTTATCAAAATATCATTTCGAAAAATTTAATAGATTTTTTTCCTTCAAAATCATAAATGTTGATCTCTATAAATAATAAATTTTTTATCATGTTTGTATATATGTTTACTTTTAATTATTCTGCTTTAATTGAAAATTGAAATTTCATCTGAGTTTCACTTCAGTAATGCTTTTAAAAAATATAGTTTGGATCTTTTTACCTTTTGGTATGATTTTTTTTGTTGTTATACTAAATAATAAGTTAACTATCTAGATTTATTTTAAAATGTAGCATATTCTCAAATGTTATTTAATATAAGTACCAAACAATGAACTTTACAGGTACCAAGTAAAAGTACATAAGCAGTACCAAAAAAAATTAATAAGTAAAGTAAAGTAATAAGTAAGTATTTACATGTTGAACATGCATATCTACATTTTATTCCTTGCCTTTTAGGGTGATTCTAGAAAATGTTTTGTATAAACTCTGATTAATAGCATGTAAAAAATATTAATAGACGATAGTAATAGCATGGAAGCTCAGCAATTTTTATATTTATAATTGAGCTAATCAGACAGAATCTATAACCTATCTCCAACCAATATTGATTATACTGTATTCTGTATATAAATTCTCTTTTATTCATTTACCATGAATCTTAGCATTATCGGCGTATGACTCTGCGTTTTAAAGTGCAGATTGTAAACGCTCGATACTTAAAATAAACATTTCTTATTTTAGGATATTACGACCAACGATTGAAAGTGTTTTAAGGAACTTAAAATCAAACACAAACTACGTCAACTCCAAGTAACGGCGAGCATCTCACTCGTTTATTTACTTTTTACAAAACATCCTCGTTGCCAGATGCAACAGCAGAAATAAAGTTTCATTTAACACAAAATAATATATCAAATATTTTTGCTGCAATTACTTCAAAAACAAACATGAACAATTATAACAATTAAACAAATACAGAACATTAACAATTATTTGTAATATTTAGTTATGTGTGAACCACAATGACTTGCGATGATGAGTTGCGTTACTCACAACCTGTTCCTACATCACTCCCTTGCCAGTAACGAAGTTACGCTAATTAGAAAAGAAAAAATTGAAAATGACATTTAAATGTAATATGAATATAATGCACTAGAACAACATTTTAGACATTGTCTGTAAAACGCACAGGTCGTTTTATTTTTCTTCCACAACGTGTTTGTGTGGTTAAAGCAGGCAGTTTGTCGTCCTTTTTTGGATCACTTAATGCATTCTTATGTTGCATCCTTTCAGTTGAGCCACTTCTTTTGGGTTCACAAGATGCAGGACTGTTAACATTTAATGGCAATGGAGCATCAGAAATGTCAAAATGTGTTAACTTATAGGCTGGTTTAATTCGATCAATAGAAATATTTACATGTTCACCTTTGATTAACAACGTGAAAATTTTTTGCGTTCGTTGTAATACTAAAAAGGGTCCCTCATATGGTGGTTCTAAGGGTTTTTTAACACGATCGATCCTAAGAAATACGTGAGTAGTTGTATTTAAATCTTGTGGAACAAAAATGTGTTGTTTACATTTTTGTTTGGGTATTCTTGGTTTTACTAACTGCATCTGTTTTCGCAGATTATCAACAAAAGAATCTGTAATGGACATAGTTTTCGAATCTTCAAAAAACTCACCAGGTAATTTGATAGACTTACCAAATACCATTTCGGCTATTGTAAAACTACTGTCGTCTCGAAGAGAAGCTCGTAAACCCATGAGAACAGTAGGCAATGACTCAGTCCATCGAATACAGTTGTGGCATCTAATGGCTGCTTTTAGCGTGCGATGTAGGCGTTCTATCTTTCCATTACTTTGGGGATGATAAGACGTCGTATGCCGTAATTTTACACCACAAATGATTGCTAATTTTTTGAATAATTCTGATGTAAACTGAGTTCCTCGATCCGTAACCACGAGAGAAGGTACTCCAAATCGTGTTATCCAACATTCGTAAAAAGCTTGTGCAACAACTTCAGCAGTGATCTGCTTTAAAGGAACTACTTCCATCCAAGATGTGTGTCTATCGATGCATGTCAAACAATAGATGTATCCATCCGATGGAGAATACGGCCCAATCAAATCAATATGAATTACACTAAAACGATCATCTGGCGGTTTAAAGGTTCCAAATTCGGATTTTGTATGCCGCGAAATTTTATTTTTTTGGCAATGTAGACATGCCCGTGTCCAGTTACGAACTTCCTGTTTCAGTGAAGACCAAATGAATCGTGATGACATTTCTTTAACTGTTGTACGAATTCCGGGGTGAGATAAACAATGGATTTGTTGAAACATCCGCACACGGAAAGGCTTTGGAATAAAAGGTCTAACCTTTGATGTAGATGTGTCGCACCATAAAGATTTTCCGGATGGAAGTTGACACTGCTTAAATTTCAAGGATTTACTGTAAAGTCGCAGTTGTTTCAGTTCGTCATCATCAATTTGGGCGTCAGCAATTTGATCATAGTCTATAGTTGGCAGGCTAACATTAGCAATTCTCGATAATGTATCTGCGACAATATTTTCCTGACCATTTACATAACATATATTTGTGGTAAATTGAGAAATATATTGTAAATGTCTCAACTGTCTTGGTGACGCTTTGTCGTTCTTTTGCTTAAAAGCAAAAACTAAAGGTTTGTGATCAGTGAAGATCTGGAAATCTCTACCTTCCAAATAATGCTTAAAATGTTTTACTGACAAATAAATAGCCAAAAGTTCACGATCGTACGTCGAATAATTGGTTTGTGCCTCATTTAGCTTTTTTGAAAAAAATGCGATAGGTTTCAACCCATCAGGTTCGTATTGTTGCAAAACTGCTCCTATAGCCAAATCCGATGCGTCTGTGTGAAGAGATAGAGGGTAATCGGAATTTGGATATGTCAACATTGCAACTTCTGCTATATCCATTTTGCATTTTTCAAATAGTTTTACAGTCGCCTCACTCCAAGGGACTTTTCTCTGATCTTTCTTTTTGGCACCTTTTAAAAATTCATGAAGAGGGGCTTGAGTTGCTGCAGCATTTTTTATGTACGGACGATAGAAGTTTAGCATACCCAAAAATGTACGCAATTTTTGAAGGGTATTTGGCAATGGATACTCTAATATGGCCTTTACTTTTTCAGGCAGAGGCCTTGATCCTTTAGCCGAAATTTTATAGCCCAAAAATTCTAGTGAATCAACTCCGAAAACTGATTTGCTGACATTTATGCGAAGCCCGTAATCATTTAAGCGTTGAAAAACTATTTTGAGATGTGAACGATGTTCTTCTGCACTAGAAGAGGCAATCAATACATCATCTAAATAAGGAAACACAAAGTCTAAATTTCGAAATACTTCGTGAATAAATCTTTGGAATGTTGCCGGAGCATTCCGTAAACCAAAACTCATTCTGTTAAATTCGTAAAGTCCAAATGGAGTAATAATAGCTGTTTTTTTCTTGTCCTCCTCTGCAACAGGAATATGAAAATAGGCCTTAAAAAGGTCAATTTTAGAAAATATGACTTTGTTTGGTAAAATGTGCTGAAAATCTTCGAGTCTAGGAATTGGATATCTGTCTGGGAGTGTTTGGTCATTCAACCTTCTATAGTCCCCGCATGGTCTGAAAGATCCATCTTTCTTCGAGACCATATGCAATGGACTGGCCCACTCTGATTTAGATGGACGAATAATATTATTGTCCAGCATAAACTTAAATTCCTGTTTAGCAGTTTCTAATTTCTTTGGATCTAATCGCCTTGCTTTAGAATACACTGGTGGTCCCCTAGTTTCGATGTGGTGTTTTACAGTATGCTTTACATCAGAAATAAAAAAATTAGGTTTTGTAATAGATGGGTACAAATGCAATAAATCTGAATATTTACAGGCACTGTACATTGTATTTACACTGACGTTTAAGGCAGGTGCAACTTTACCTTGAGTAGAGAGGTTAGTTATTCCATCAATTAATGTTTTATTCCTAACGTCAACTAACAAATGGAAACGATTTAGAAAATCTGCTCCTAAAATTGGCTTTTTTATATTTGCTATGACAAAAGGCCATTGAAATTCACGACGTAATCCCAAATCAAGGGTCAATACTTTCGTTCCATATGTTTCAATTTCAGTTCCATTTGCAGCATATAATTTATAGTCGCTAATCGAAATTTGTTTTGTAGTATTGGGAATAATGCTGACATCAGCTCCACTATCAACAAGAAAACGCAAACCCGTTGTTTTGTCAAAAACAAATAGACGGTATTTACGGCAATCCTGAGTTACTTCCGCAGCAGAACTCGCCGTTAAGTCTGCTGCTGATGGGAGTTTTCCGAATCGGCATTTTTCCATTCACAAGGTTGTTTACATTTATTTGGATAACATTTTGCTCCAAATTTATAGTGAAAAAAACAGTACTTACCAGCAGGATGAAATCGTTTACGAGACGCGCTGCGTCCCCGATTGTTTTCAGTAGCACATCTGCTCTTTGAACGACCGCGTTCAAGTTGTAAGCGGTTGATTTTACGCTCCAAAGAAACAATCTGCGAACGTAAACTATTAATTTCACTATCCTGCTGTATATCACCTCTAGATGTAGCATATAATTCGCGATTCGGATGCATTTCTACAATACGGTCAGCCATTTCTGCAAGTTTCCGGATATCTTCATTGCTGACGATAAGTATATTTCGGATGGAATCCGGCATTTTTTGAAGAAATAGAGTTTTCAACACATTATCCGAAATTCCATCTGTCGCCAAACTACGCATTTTTTGAAGTAATTGAGTTGGCCGTAAATCGCCTAACTCCATTTCTGACACGAGACGCTGAATACGTCTATTTTCACTTTCTTTAAAAGTGTTCAGCAATCTCTCCTTCGCAGCGGTATATTTATTTTCATTAGCATCAGTGACTATATCCCATAAATTTTCAACATATTTTGGTTCCATCTGCGCAATTAAATAATGAAACTTTGTTTCCTCTGATTTAATACCACTAATGGAAAATTGCGCCTCCACTTGGTAAAACCAAATTTCTGGCTTTTCTGTCCAAAATGGAGGAATTTTTACACTGACCTTGGCTACTTCACCATTACATGCAGTATCCGTTGCACTTAGTTTTGGTTCGTATTTTTCGCCGGTCGCCATTGCAGTTCTGTTTCCGGGTCACCACTTTATCGGCGTATGACTCTGCGTTTTAAAGTGCAGATTGTAAACGCTCGATACTTAAAATAAACATTTCTTATTTTAGGATATTACGACCAACGATTGAAAGTGTTTTAAGGAACTTAAAATCAAACACAAACTACGTCAACTCCAAGTAACGGCGAGCATCTCACTCGTTTATTTACTTTTTACAAAACATCCTCGTTGCCAGATGCAACAGCAGAAATAAAGTTTCATTTAACACAAAATAATATATCAAATATTTTTGCTGCAATTACTTCAAAAACAAACATGAACAATTATAACAATTAAACAAATACAGAACATTAACAATTATTTGTAATATTTAGTTATGTGTGAACCACAATGACTTGCGATGATGAGTTGCGTTACTCACAACCTGTTCCTACAGCATTATGAAAGTTTTTTTGAAAAGTATTTATGAAGAAATTTTTTTTCCTTGAAATTTTGCATTTAGGGTTAAATGTTTAGTAATCAGTTTGATGAAGCTCCTTAATATATATTGTTACGAATCCGTAATGCTGCTTCCCGGCATAGTTGGTTCCATCATTGGAAAGGATGTTTTACAGTCATCTCTATGGAACAGAGTCTGGGCGTCGTGTCGGGGGTCCCAGAGCTTGGCGACAAACTTGGCGACCATTTGGCGACTTTGGCGCCAAAATAGATTATACCCGAAACTTCGAGAATTTTCCCGATCCGTCCAGTAGGAACCGAGATACGCCTCGAACGTTCCTGATTGGTTGAGAGGTTTCTAGCCCCGCCTCCTGAGACCTATAAAAGGAGCTGCACTGCCAGAGAAGTCAAGTCAGGAATCCGAGCCAGAGTCGGAGAAGTAGAAGACGGAGGATTCGGAAGCGACTGAGGCAAGCTAGTGCTGAACTGAGCTGTGCGCTACTGTCTGCGTAGATTCTGGTTGTATGCTGCTGTGTATGCTACACGTCTCGGGTGAAGATAATCGTCTTCTGTGCTGTATATAGTTGACGCTTTTGTGCTGTCCTGTGTGTCTTCGTGTAAATAAACGTCGTTGTTTTTATTCTACTTCTGCCTGCTAATTGAGCGTTCTACACACCATATCACTTCCACTATCCAAACGAACCCCGGTAAAAGAAATTTCGTAACATTTGGTGTCAGAAGTGGGATAGTGGTCAACAGTGTATGGTGCTGACGAGATCCCAAGCAAAAATGGCTGATAGCGGTAATGGTGAGTTACTGGCTCTGTTGGCTGAGATGAAGAAATCTATGGATGAGATGAAGCAAGGACAAGAAAGAATGGAGAAAAGACAAGAAAGAATGGAGCAGGAGATGAAGCAAGGACAAGAAAGAATGGAGCAGGAGATGAAATCCGGACAGGAGGAGCTGAAGAAGGACATCGTAAGTGTTAAAGAAGAATTCTCCAATATCATTCAGGAGAAGATGAACGCAATGGAAGATAAAGTGGCTTGAGTTGAGAATAAGGTAATTTCAGTGGAAACTAAAGTTTTGAAGATGGAAGAAAGTATTGACAAGAAAGTTCGAGAAAACATTGAAATGAACATCTTGAAGATGGAAGAAAGTCTTGACAAGAAGGTTCGAGAAGACATCGGAAAAGAATTGGAACAGAAATTTGGGAAGGAGATCGAAAGCCTGAAGAAGCAGATTTCCCACGAATATGAGGAATCCAAAGTTATATTTACACCTTCCCTAGCGACGATAAAACTCTCGACATTCGACGGAAAAACATCCTGGCAAGTATACAAAACGCAGTTTACTATGGTAGCGGAAGCTAATGGATGGAGTCCTCAAGTCAAAGCATTTAACTTGGCAGCTTCGTTAAGAGGAGACGCTGCCGACATTCTTGAGACTCTTACGGAGGAGCAAAGACATGATTTCGAAGCTCTATCGAGTGCACTTGAGCTGCGGTTTGGAGAGAAGTGCACTAAAGAATACAGCCGATTGCAGTTAAAGTCCCGTTATCAAAAGGCGGGTGAAAGTCTGCAGGAATTAGCTGCCGATATTCAGCGACTTTCCCATTTAGCATTTTCTGATTGCCCTGTTGAGACACGTCAAGATTTGGCTCTCCAGCACTTCATCGATAGTGTGCGGGATCCGGAAACACAGAAGGCTCTTAGACTAGCAGATGTCAAAGATATAGGATCTGCTTTAGTCTTTGCACACAAGATAGAGGCTGCCCAGCAGGCCACACGCAAGGACCGACACCCAATCAGAGCTGTCTCTGCTGCGGATTCGAACTCTGATTTCGTGAAACAGATTGACGATCTGCGAAGGGAAATTCGGAGGTTAAAAGAGCGCAAAGATGGCAGAAGTACGGAAATTCGGTGTTGGACTTGTGGTACAGCCGGACACGTCCGTAGAAACTGCCGGGTTTCTAGAGGTGGTGGAAATAATTCTCCACCACATCAGGGAAACTAATATGTGGCCATCTCACGGGGCGGAGGTGTCCAGATAGTCAAAAGCCCCATTTTAAAGTATATCAAATTTCCTCCATAAGTGGCGGTGACAATGGACTTTACGCGATAGGACAAATTGGTAACATCTCATGCCGTATGGTTGTCGACACTGGAGCCAATGTGACCATAATAAGAGAAGATCTGGCACGAAAATTAAAAGTTAAAATAATCTTTACGCCGCCCTGCATTACTTTACAGACATTGACGGGAGATAAGATTCATGTTCATGGTAAAGTCAACCTCGCTATACGCTTTGGAAATATAAACTACCACCATACGGCATTTGTAGCAGAAATTAGCGACCCTTGCATTCTCGGACTAGATTTTCTGCGGAAATACGACTTCAAACTGGACTTCGGAAATAGTAGAATGAACTCAAAATTTGAAGACATCACTCTCTTTGGACTACACGCTGAACTGGAATCCAGTCAGAAAATAATAGCTAAAACTGAAATCTCCTTATCGCCTAGGACTGAATGTGTAATACCTGGTTTGGTAGCAGATGACCGAAAATTCCGATTTGGTGTAATGGATTATCCTGACACAGACCGTGCCAGAGCAGGAGTGTTGGTAGCTTGGTCAGTAGTGGACCTCTCAAAGTCAGTCATCCCAGTGAGAGTGGCTAACATCAGTGATAAGACGAAGATTATACAGAAAGGAGAGGTGCTAGCAACTTGCACTCCTGTCACTTGTATAGACCGGAAGTGCAATAGTCAGGACGTTTCTTCAGACGATCTAGTCCAAAATCTGCTGCAGGATACAGATTTAGATGAAAAACAGAGGTGTGCTGCTAGAGAGTTGATAAAAGAATTCCAGGACTTATTTTCCCGAACATCTGAGGACTTTGGAAGGACTCAACTAGTAAAACACCGAATTGATACAGGAGAGCATCCTCCTATTAGGCAGCACCCCAGACGACTACCATTCGCTAAACAAGAAGAAGTACAAACACTAATTAAGGAAATGCAAGATAATGACGTCATTGAGCCGTCATCAAGTCCTTGGGCGTCCCCCATCGTCTTAGTAAAGAAGAAAGACGGCTCTACTAGATTTTGTGTGGATTATCGCCGGTTGAATGATGTCACCAAGAAGGACAGCTACCATTTGCCAAGGATAGATGACACGCTTGATACACTTGCCGGCAATACCTGGTTTTCTACCTTGGACCTCAAGAGTGGGTATTGGCAAGTAGAAATCCATCCTGAAGATAAAGAGAAGACGGCTTTCACCACAGGACAGGGGCTATGGCAGTTTAAGGTTATGCCTTTCGGCTTGTGTAATGCGCCGGCAACATTTGAACGCCTTATGGAAACAATTCTCGGAGGGCTTTCTTATGAAGCCTGTCTGGTTTACCTCGATGACATCATCATCATCATGGGACGCTCCTTTGAAGAACATCTTCAAAATGTTAGACGTGTACTGCAAAAGCTGAAAGAAGCTAACCTGAAATTAAGCCCGTCCAAGTGCCACCTATTCAGACGTGAAGTCGCCTATCTTGGGCATATCATTTCGGCGGAAGGTGTTCGAACAGACCCGGATAAGATATCGGCTGTAAGACATTGGACCTGCCCGACGGATGTTCACCAGCTTCGGAGTTTCTTAGGCTTATGTACGTATTACCGAAAATTCGTGAAAAACTTCTCAACAATCGCCAGACCACTCCATAAGCTGACCGAAGCGAAACAGAAATTCATCTGGGCGGACGAGTGTGACAACGCCTTCAACAAGCTCAAAGACGCCCTAACATCTGCTCCCGTCCTGGCATATCCTGAAATGGGAAAGCAATTTATTCTGGATACGGATGCAAGCCATGAATGCATCGGAGCTGTGTTGTCCCAAGAAATAGATGGGCAGGAGCGTGTCATCGCCTATTTCAGTAAGTGTCTGTCCAAACAAGAAATGAATTATTGTGTGACCAGGAAGGAACTGCTGGCTATTGTAAAGGCCGTAGAGAACTTCCACCCTTACCTCTACGGTCGAAGGTTTCTGCTTCGCACAGATCATGCTTCATTAACCTGGTTATTGAATTTTAAAAATCCAGAAGGTCAAATAGCCAGGTGGATACAGAGACTACAGGAATATGACATGGAAATCCGCCACCGAAAAGGATCAGCGCATGGAAACGCAGATGCCCTGTCGAGAAGACCATGCTCGGAGAACTGCAAATACTGCCCTAGAGTTGAAAAGAAATTTGGCATGATAGATCCTGTAATTCGCCAAGTTACAACACCATCCACATCAGAATCAGATCCATGGAGTGACGAGAGCGTCCGGAAAGATCAACTAGCTGATCCTGAAATAAAACCAATAATGGATTTTAAAGAGTCAACAGGTGGAAAACCTAGCTGGCAAGACATCGCCCCTTTCCATCCTACAACAAAGCGTTACTGGGCTCTTTGGGATTCTCTCCATCTAAGAAATGTTGTGCTGTATCGCAAATGGGAGTCTGACGATGGAAAAGCATTCAGATGGCAATTAATCCTCCTAAAGACAAGATTATCAACAGTCCTTAAGGAACTCCATGGCGGTCCGACTGGGGGTCATTTTGGTGTTACGAAGACTTTACAAAAAGTTCGAGAACGTTTCTACTGGAATAATGTGCGAAATGACGTGGAGAAGTGGTGTCGCACATGTGATCCCTGTGCTGCACGTAAAGGTCCTGGGAAACGCATTAAAGGAAGACTGCAGCTGTATAATGTGGGGGCACCATTCGAACGAATAGCTTTTGACATCCTAGGCCCTCTTCCTAGGTCATCAGATGGCATCAACAACATCCTGGTTGTCATGGACTACTTCACCAAATGGCCTGAAGCTTATCCCATTCCCGATCAAGAAGCCCCGACTGTTGCAGAGATTCTAGTTCAAAACTGGATTTCAAGATACGGAGTTCCTCTACAACTGCACTCTGATCAAGGAAGAAACTTCGATTCGGCTGTCTGCAGGAGACTGTGTGAGATACTCGGCATCGACAAAACTCGAACTACGGCTTTACATCCTCAGTCAGATGGCATGGTAGAGAGATTCAATCGGACCATTCTGAACAGTCTCTCTCTCCTGGTGTCCAGCAATCAACAGGACTGGGACAAGAAACTGCCCCTTTTCCTTCTTGCCTATAGAAGTGCCGTTCACGAGACTACTGGCTATTCCCCATCGCAAATGCCCTTCGGACGTGACCTTCGTCTGCCTGCAGATCTACTGTTCAGCCGGCCTCCAGATGCTCCCTTGGTGCCCGAGGAATATGTCGAGAATCTCCGGACACGGATGGAGGAGGTGCATCATCTGGCCAGAGATAGGATCGGCATGGCTTCAGAGAAGATGAAGACCCGATACGATGCTAGAGCAACGGGACACAATTTCCACGAAGGAGATCAAGTGTGGTTATGGAATCCGAAACGTCGCAAAGGACTTTCTCCGAAGTTGCAGACCAACTGGGAGGGTCCTTATACAGTCCTTAAAAGACTGAATGACGTTGTGGTACGAATACAGAAATCACCACACTCAAAACCGAAGGTGATACATTGTAACAGGCTAACCCCTTACCTTGGCCAAGGTGATTAAGATCTTGTTTTTTTTTAGTTCAGACCATGGTCGCTCATTATATAATAAATAATGTATATCATTTATCTTCTTAATTTTGTTATTTTAGTATTGTAATCTATTTTTATATTGTTCATGTATTTTGAAAATATTTACGCTGTATGTCATTTTGAGTATTTGTGATTTTATACTTGCTTATTGTGTGATTATGGTAATCCTGTAAGTAGATGTCTCTTACTCAGATATTGTACTGCTCGAGACGTGCAGTCCTTAGGAGGGGGACAGTGTTACGAATCCGTAATGCTGCTTCCCGGCATAGTTGGTTCCATCATTGGAAAGAATGTTTTACAGTCATCTCTATGGAACAGAGTCTGGGCGTCGTGTCGGGGGTCCCAGAGCTTGGCGACAAACTTGGCGACCATTTGGCGACTTTGGCGCCAAAATAGATTATACCCGAAACTTCGAGAATTTTCCCGATCCGTCCAGTAGGAACCGAGATACGCCTCGAACGTTCCTGATTGGTTGAGAGGCTTCTAGCCCCGCCTCCTGAGACCTATAAAAGGAGCTGCACTGCCAGAGAAGTCAAGTCATGGCATTCCGTCTCTAGCCATGGAAGGAGACGGACGTACGGATGACTCCAGCATTTCCCGGAGTACGAGTATGGCTAGTGTAAGGAGCGCGAGCAGTGGCAGGAGTGTTGGCTCAAGTAGTCACCATTATCATAGCAAATTCAGTCAGAAGATCGTAGAACACTGCAAAGTTCTAAGAGTATGGAAAGAAGGACTGGATGACAGTAAGAATAACTTATGGTTAGCACAACATAGACTCGGAATTATCAATGATTGCGGGTCAAATTGCAAGGAGACAGAGGACCGGATAGAGGAACTCAATAAAGAAATCACCTTCTATGAGGAAAAGCTAAAAAACGCTAAACCATGTATCAAGAGAAGTTGTTTTTACCATGATGGAGATAAGAACCTTTGCACGTACATAAAATATCAACAAAACAGAGTACAACAATTAAAATCCATAGCAGCAACCTTCGTAGATACCCTAGAACAAATGAAAGAAAATAAACAAGAGCACACAAAGCAATACCATGAGGACGAATCTAAACTTACGGAATTACAAGATAGCATCAAAAGGATAGAAGAGGATATAGAAAAACTAGGCCCATGCCCTGTATTACACTGTATTGACCACACCCCAGAAAAGATACAACAGTCCCCCCAGACAGAAAATAGAGAAAGCACAACGAATGGAGATAGCACAGTAATGGATATAGATAGCCCATCTCAAGCACATAACAAGAGAAGTAATACCCCCACTGAAGACTTCCAGCTGGTAAATCCTAGGAAAGCTGCAAAAGCCAGGAAAACTGAGGAAACCCCAGTAACCACGAACACATCAAACAGATTTGAAGCACTGAACCAAAATCAGGAAACAGTTAAAAATAAACCGGCACCAATAAACCTTAAATTTTCAAGTAATTATAATATAATACTACAAGATATCCACAGGAAATTCCCCCGGACAGAAAATAAACTCAATAGAAACATGATCGCCATCCACCCAGATAATGAAGAGGAAAAGGCAAAAATTATTGAATTGCTAACAGAGAAAAAAGAAGAGTTTGTACTATCGGAAAATTTTGAAGACAGGCCCATAAAAGTAATTATGAAAGGACTCCCCATTGACGCCGACAAGGAAGAGATTATTAAAGAATTGGAAGAAAGAAATTACAATATAAACAGAATATCACAATTAAGAAACTATAGAATGAAGACACTATATCCAATATTCTTACTAGAGGTTAAAAAGACAAAACAGGCACTTAACATCTATAATGAAAAGACCCTTCTCCACCTTAGAGTAAAAGTTGAAAGTTATAGAAAGAAAACCACTGCTACAATTTGCTACAACTGTGCAGGCTTTCATCATTCCGCCAGGAACTGCAGGATGACACCTAAATGTATCAAGTGCGGAGGCCCCCATGCTACCAGAAGCTGCAGTATTAAAGAAAAAATTCCAGACCCAGTCTGTGTTAATTGCAATAAAACAGGACACACAGCTGCCTGGAAAGGCTGTTCCAAATTCCCGAAGCTGACAATAATAAAAGGACGACCCACCTATGCGGAAGTAATGAGGAAAAACCCAAGCATACAAGATACCCAACCCACCCCCACACCTAGAAAACAACACGAGAAGCCCACTTTGAAAATTAATGAAGAAATACCCTCGGCAATTGAAACCCTGGAAATCCTGAAGGAGCTCAGAGAAGTACTCAGAGAATTCCCCAGATTAATCGAAGCGGTAAAGCAATCCAAGAAAACTGACAGTAAAGAAGAGAAAATGATGATCATATTGAACGCTCTGATCGGCTAAGTCACGCAAAAAGCTTCGATCTCTCCACTACAATAACCCAGCTCCCTGATTGGCCACTCCTGAAACATCAAGACTCCCCATTCGTCCGCTACCAATACTACATAAGGAGACGCTTCTTGTCACTCTTCCTTTTCTCCCTGCCTCTTGACCAGTAGCGACGTGCCACTTCCTCTGCCAGTAGGCCCATAAGACCAGGGCATCTTATTACGCCAGGGCGTATACACCAGGATCTTGGAGATAGCTTTGCTCTGCAAGGCGGGTGCTCCAGAAAGTTTTCCATCATCTGAGAAGTCAAGTCAGGAATCCGAGCCAGAGTCGGAGAAGTAGAAGACGGAGGATTCGGAAGCGACTGAGGCAAGCTAGTGCTGAACTGAGCTGTGCGCTACTGTCTGCGTAGATTCTGGTTGTATGCTGCTGTGTATGCTGTTGTATGCTACACGTCTCGGGTGAAGATAATCGTCTTCTGTGCTGTATATAGTTGACGCTTTTGTGCTGTCCTGTGTGTCTTCGTGTAAATAAACGTCGTTGTTTTTATTCTACTTCTGCCTGCTAATTGAGCGTTCTACACACCATATCACTTCCACTATCCAAACGAATCCCGGTAAAAGAAATTTCGTAACAATATATATATATTAATGTATTTGTATCTTTGATAACCATCTATTTGCTGATAATATTGGCCATATGTAAACTTTTTTAAAATAAGTTAGATATAACTTCATGTCCATGTGTCTGTGGAATAGTCAGATTTTAAAGCTATATTGTTTTAATAGTTTTATTTAAGTCTTGTTTATTGTGTACTTAAATCTTTTTAATGCAAACCCAGCATCATGTAATCATTGTGTCATTAAAAATGTAAATATCCAGTTCACCTGACTTCTGAATTTTGCAGTATTGTAACCATTTTTTAAAAATTTATTTATCTTACAAACTACACAAGTATAAAATGAAATCCTTTTTTTTTCTTTGGAAAAAATTATGAGATTAAATATTGTATGAAATATTAAACTATTTGAATTTCTCAACAATAATGTGAACTATTGTTAAAATTTAGGTAAAAAATATTTTTTTAAAAATTGCTAAAATTAAAAAAAAAAATCTTTGCACACTTCTTTAATTGGCAACATTGAAAAGACAATATTTTGAATTTTGAAATGGTGTAAAGTTAGTTTTTGTGTAATAATATTTGTGGAAGTTATTGCTGGAAAATGGCAAAATTTGTTAATTTGTAATTGATTAAAAGTATAATAAAAAAATTTTTAAAAATTCCACTGAGATGCACATTTTTGCAAATCAAGATATATATGTGCTACATTTTTCAACTGCAAGTCAAATAATCTGCTCTATAAAGTTCTAATGTATGTATATGCATACACTCATATTTATCTTTAATATTGGCTTTTGGATATAACTATTTTATGAAAGGAGAAAAAGTCCTGAAAATTCTCAGTATTGACAGAAAATAAAAGCTTACTTTTTACTCTAACAAAATACTCATCTTTTGAAAATTTAAACAAATTGCAAATTTTATTCATTTAAAGCAGTTTTATTCATTAAAATTCTAAGTGATGGATTAAAAAAATGATCAAAATTATTTCTTGTATCAAACCTTTAACTGCCAAGAGCATAAATCTTAGCCATATGAAGTCTGTATGTTAAGTTTCATGTACTTCCTTTTGTTGCTAATTATATAACTATGCCCTCTGCTTTAAAATTCAATAAAATGATTTTGAATGTGATTCTTCATTACTTTATATGTTGGAATAGAGGGAAGTAATGCATCTGATAGAAGGCAATTAAAATGTATCATGTTAGATCAAGCAGCAGTGGAGAATTAATTACATAGCACTTTATTGATATTTTAGATGTTATACTGTAATCTGTTGAACATGTTACTTTTTATGTGTTACTGAATATTGCTTAAAATTTGAATGTTCTTCAGTACTTTTTAAGCAATTTTTTTGAAATAGTTAAGATATTTTGTCTTTTTTTATAATATGCAATTATGTATTTCTAATAACACTTATAAATT
>JAPMOR010035610.1:0-14233 GCA_026543865.1 Argiope aurantia
AATTTAATAAAAATGCGAACTAGTATTCAAGTATCTCGTTTTCTTCAATTTCACTTGATCATTCACTTATCATTCTTATTATCTTTATAAACAATCATTCACTTATCATACATAGTGTGACTGCATAGAGTAGGAGAACGAAATAATTGATTAAATGACTAAGGGAAAACATATTAGATTAAACTAGGAAGTTAAAATCTAAGCGGTTTCTTTCTTTCTTTTTTCGCAAAATGGTTGATTAGCTTACAAACAAAGGCGGAAATTATTCTCTTAATTATTTTCACATAGAACTAGTTATCCAAATCTTGCAATCTGTAAACTTCAGAGTAATAAACATCTGACTTCAGAAATACCCAAGCAAATAAGTCCAGTTTAAATCTATGTGGCCAAGATCTTTTTTATGGTGTGGTCTCTGTATGGTCAAGCGTCGTGAATACTTGTAAATTCCAAACAGCATATTAGACTATTTATCACGTTGGAAAAAGGTGTCCACTCATTGGGCTGCTGTAGTAATGATATCAAGTACTCTTGTAGATAATGTTCCAAAAAGATCGTGTATATTTAGCTTATTAGATGCCCCTATAATATGTCCGGGTCTAGCAAATGATCCCAACCACTCCAGGCTAAGCATTAGGTTGATGGCCGTCTTTTGATCTCATAAGAGGGAATAGGAAAACTTATGAATACATATTGGAGAAAGTAAGTATACGTATAACGATGGATTTACATATGCCTTATCTCAATACCTGTGCTTCACTTGCTGAATGCCTATTTTAAAGAATGCCGATTTCATTTACGTATTTATTGCAAATAAATAATTCCTCTTGAAAACGAGCACCGATGCAGTTTAATGTAAACTCATTCT
Organism: Argiope aurantia; assembly: GCA_026543865.1. Classification (NCBI taxonomy): domain Eukaryota; kingdom Metazoa; phylum Arthropoda; class Arachnida; order Araneae; family Araneidae; genus Argiope; species Argiope aurantia. Next base: position 866 of record JAPMOR010035610.1, read on the forward strand.
AAAGTTGATGATTAGAATATTTGATCTGCTGTAACAAGAAAAGTAATCACGCCATTGCTGATTAGATTACAGATATTCAATTATTCGTTGCTGGCCAATATTTTAGGGTTTAACTCATTGTTAAATCAAGATATTTTTGATAGAAATAATGATACCCTTATAGAATTTTTTTCTGCTCTTTTGAAATACGTGATTATTTTCTGTATAGGATTTGCCGAAACTTTACAGTTTTATTTTTCTAAATATCACATTTTTTTTAATCTATACAGTGATTCGTCAACAGTTAGAGATAGGAGAGGGTATGACGGTATTTTACGCTCTAGTGACTATTCTATCAACCATTTATGTTTGATAGATTAGGACAAAGACATCCTGCATAAGTATTTATTACAGTTATTATTTGTAAACTTATAATTTATACTTTTATAAATATTTTCCAATTTCCTTTCCAATACCTTGAAATATTTTACAAGAAAACGGGATAGTAGAAAGGCTATAACTTTTTCAGCATAGAAAATCTGCGTTATTTTTTTTTCAATCACAATAACTGTGATAAAATCAATAAACTATTTAAATAAGTCTTCAACAAAATTAAACGCTAAAACCAACTGAAAATTATGCGTTAAATGAAAGCATAAAAAAATTTTTTAAATAAAAATTCATAGCTCATAAAATATGAAATTATAAAAATACTAAAGTTTTATTCTGCATACAATTTCAAAATTATTAAAAATTACGACATAATAAATTAGAACATTTAAAAACGAAGTAACAATACAAATTTTAAATGAAAGTTTATCCAAAATGTAGTAATTTAATTAATATCCCGTGCAATAAAATTTAAAAAGAGTTTTAAAGCAATAACTCAAGGTTGAAATTCTTCTTTGAACATAAGCTTTTGAGAAACTATTTTAAGATAAGTCAGACTGGTTATAGCGTCTTTTCTTCGAGCAGTAACAGAAATCTGAACGTCGCAGAAGCAAATCGAAAATCCGTGCTTTTGATGGGATTCAACGGTGACAGTCAGTCAAAAAGGGAGCGATTTTAGTCAAAAAAAGGGTGATTTTTCAGAATAATTTTAAGCTAAGGGGTTGTTTCTTACACAGACCATATTTATGCCATTATAAGTGGCATTTCAAACATAGCATTCTGTTGTGAGTTTGCTATGGGTTTTGAGGGGAGGGGGAAAGAAAACTACATCTTTCCGGTCTTCAGTGCCTTGGAAGTTTAAATCGAAAAATAAAAATGTATGGCTAAGATTTTACAACTTTAATATCCTTCAGTATGATTTCCCCATTTTTTATTCATTAAGATATAGTTCAATTGCGAACAAGAAAAAAAAATGGAATTAATTTGGTATTTTTTTCTGTTTTGATTACTTATAAAGTTTATTCTAAGTTACTCCTAAAATAGCATATTTAAGCTCAAAAATGATTGGCATAAAAATTGTAAACATTGAACTATACGTAAAATGGACAAAACATTCAATACTTTTCTACAAAAATTTAGTTTAAATATAATCACCTTAAACCTCTTATTTAAATTGAGAAGATTTTCCAATTTTTCAAAATTTCTTCTTCCTTCCCAAAAACGCATAGAATCAAAAATGTTTTCTAATAAAGGTTCTACATAAGACTATTTACTTTTATATGCATCTTAATATGTTGGTGCATCTATTTACCAGGACCCTAGTGTAGTGTGGAAGTTTACAAAACGCTTCCCATCTGATTACCGCCTATTTAAAGATTACGCTTCAAAATTATGAAATTGATTCCAAAATTGACTCTAGCTTCTAAACCGAACAGAAATTTAGCTCTTTCATACCAGTATCAGAGAAGCTTAGCAAATTTGCTCTGATTTCGAATTCGAGAAACAAAAAAGAAGAATAAAGAAAAAAAGGGGGGAGTGGAAAATTTGAAATTGCGACTCTGAAATTTTGTCTTTAATGGATATAACACTGAAATATCAAGAATGCACAAGATAAGTCAGCACATGGAAGAAAAAATATAAAAAAGAGGATGAAATCCAAAATACTAATCATTAATGAAAAGAACTACTTAATCCTGACACATTTTCCTACAGAAACACTCTCCTGAAGAATACACTAATCTTGTGATACAAGATTACTTGGCAAATGAATCGATACTTGATCCGGTGCAATTCTCCAGTAAATATGACCTGAGAAAAGAATCTAAATGTAATTCTAAGCTTAACTTATGCTACCTAATAACTGACAAAATCCACGTTGCAGCCTATTTGATTGGTATAACGCTTTAAATACAAGGAACAAAGAAGTATGATACGATGATGCTTTGTAATGCAACATTTTTGTATGATAATTGTATGCTTCATGATTTCATTTTTCGTAAGGTGCATGTGTGATGAAGACTCATAATAGTACAAATGTAATGTAGTAATTATAATGAGACCTTGATTGACTTTGGATTTAATTTATTCCCAAAATCGATTGTGGAAACTAATTTCAATTTGGATTCATAACTTCTGAAGTTGGAATTAGGTACAAACCAGTACTGAACATATTTGCAAGTTCAAAAGTGGTTAGAAAATGAGGCGATGCATCTGAAACTGATATCGATAAATTAGCAAACATAATTAAATTACCACCATCAAAGAGTGGCGAACAAAAGGAATCAGTAATTGAGTAAGGTTTCTCTTTGGAGAGTTGACTGTTAGAGAATTCTCACTGAACATGTTATGCTATTTTTGATGTTTATTGCAGGTGCAGTTTTGTGTGTGCGCGCGCTCGCTTCGTATGTGTCTGTTAAGTGTCATATGCCATCATTATCCGTTAGTGAGTAGGTTAAACTTTCCACTATACAACTACCGAACGCATTTTTTTCATAGCGACGGCAACATTTATACAATGAAATTTTGATAAAATAAATTTTACAACTCTTAATGAGTACTTATCAGGCATAAACATTAGCCCTTTCCGTAGATCAGAGGTGGGCCGTGATCGATCGGTGGGCCGCCAAGACATTTTGGGACGGCCGCCTTTACTAAGACCTGAGTACCTTTATGTAACACCAAAGAAAAATTTCAAAAATATTTGTGGAAGATTGTTTGAAAGAGAATGTACATTAAACAAAGAGAGATATTATGATTAAATAATAAAATTTTATTCCGAATTCGAGAGACGTTTTCAAAAATTTACTAGACTAGAACCAAATGTTACATTTATGTTCTTCACATTTGGTAATACTGATGTGGAAGAAATAACTGAAAACATAAATTATATATTCTCTTTATCTCTTGAGGAAAACGAAGTCTTTCTTCTTCAAAATGATATAATTTTACACTTAATTCAGAATCTAAGAATAAATCTTGGAATCTAACGGACGAAGTAAAGTATCCTAATTTTAAAAAGAAATTTCATATCGTTTGACATCGTTTTTTGGCTCTACCTACCTGTGTGAATCTGCATTTTCAACGAAGAATATAATTAAGACAGCATATCGTTCTCCTCTCATAGACAATCAGTTAGAACCCAGGGCATGATTAGCAGTTCGTAATTATATACCGAGATATTCATAATTGACAGACAGTATGCAGACTAAGTCTTCTACTAACTATAATTTCGAGAACTAATTTTAGATGAAAATGATTTACCTTCTTATTATTTTGAATTGTTTGATATTAAATGCTTCGTTTGATATTATTATATTTGTGGCTACTATTTATTATGTTTGTATCTTGCAATTATTACTTTGTAGTTACATAGGTAAGTGCATATTCCGTATTTATTACTAGTTATAGTAAATATTGTAGACCTTTTTTTAGCTCACCGCGCTTACGACACTGGGTGGACCGCAACAACTTGAAAAAATTAGAAGTCTGCCCACGCCATGCTTTAGATGTTTAGTAGACTCTATCCTCCAAATGTGCCGATGAGAGTAAACTTATTTACAGTTAATGAAAATCACGGATCAAATGCTGAATTATTTATGCGAGCTTTAGAAGGCATACATTTCAACAACATTCCTCCTGGAATTATTATCGTGATCATTACAAGAGAAAATAAACAAATATCTCCATTGAGTAAGGAAGACGAAATTCAAATACTTGAAAGTTAATTGACATTATAATGGATCGTGCATGATTTTACTAATACTAAAAAACAGTTGCTTTCTTATTTTTTTTTTCAGTTTGCTTTATTCTACTTTTTTCTCCTACTTTCTTATCGTTTTCAGATACTTAATAAACAATTACAATACTTAATGAAAGACAGCGATAACGCTGAAAAGCACTTCAGGCATCAAAGGACCGATTTTCACTTGGAATTTGAGCTATAGGAGCGACAACACTTGCTTGTCTTCTTACATTTTTCTTAAATGCTCTGAGTTGTTTTGTACATATTTGATAAGTTATTACAATATCAATTGAAAACAACGTTTCATTTTTCTTTTATAACTTCATAGTTTCTCCTTCCGGTTTTTGAATACAAGTTAAACTCAGTAGCAAATTATCTAGATATGTGTGATATTGGAGGAGATTGATTTATTAACATTATTCTCGTGTTTTTAAACACAATAAATACAAGGAAGTTACTTTAACGTGGTCCCCATAATATGAATGTATTCAATTAAATACGAAGCAACCTTCGCTGGAACGCCTTTACGAAACTTCCATATCATATTAGCGTTCTGGTAATGATATTTCAACTTATATATGAGTAAAGTAAATATTTTTGTACAGAATATTCATTTAGACAATTTCTTTGACTCTATGTGCCGACTTTCGTAAAAAAAGACGATTTATATTTTCAAACATTTGGAAAATTGTTTCAATTTAATAAGAGAAAAAAGTCATATTTCTAAGGCAAAATTCAATACTGTATTAATTTTACACTGAATTTAATACTCTACAAATAAAAAACCTTAACGGTATATATTTTTAGATTTAAGCACTTCAATCACTGACTTTTGCTCAGATTTCTAAGATTTCATTTTTACCACTTTCTCACAAAATAAAGGAAGTACATAATAAATTTCAACTAACCCTATTCTCCCAAATGGTTTTTTTTTCTCCACGTCCTAGTTGCTTCCAAATATTTTCGAAAGAGTCCTGTGTAAAACTCCATCAAATTATTTTTGTAAAATATTAATATTTTTTATAGTTTAAATAAAGGCAGCTTGATTAAGATCTTTAGATTAAACATTTAGAGATAAATATTTAATTTCTTTTAAACTATGGTTGTTTGTTTCTTTTGTGCGCACATATAAAAATGTACTGAACAAATTCAATAAATACTATAATCAGTAGGATATGTAATTGATGCTTGTATATTTTCTTAAATAGTAAAATTTAATTAAACTCACTTCCCCTTTTAAGCCAATAACTACTGAAAACCCGGTTTCGTGCAGAAAATAAGTAACAAATAGATTAAAATTCTGAGAAACTTCGCATTTATGAGTGAATATTCACTTTCACAGATAACAAAATTCCATGTTACAATTTTTTTAATGAACTGTCACAAAACAACTCAAGCAGATCATTTTCTTTCCAAATTTGAAAAATTAAATATAGCAATTATATTGAATAGACTTGAAATGGATGAAAAATGATCTATATTATCATTTTGGAAGTACATATTTCAATTCATGTGATAAATTGAAATCATTATTTTTCAAAAATGTTGCAACCAATTAAATATAATGAGAAATGTAAATAAAACCATTAAGATGTATCACTGCAACCATGTGATGAAAACTACCGCTTTATATTTTAGAACACCCTGCCATAGTCAAAACCGATATCAAATGTTTCTATTTATTTGATTATGAGAAAACAAGACGTTTGGAAGATTTGGAGCATAACATGATCGCGGACATCAGAAGTAAAGGACCGATTTCAGTTATTTTGAAAATCATTTATTTGTTTTACTTTTCTCATTCTAAAGTAGTTCAACTCTTCAAAGTACGAAAGGTAAGCCAAAAATGCAGAGAAAAAAAAGTGGTTGGAAATTTTTTGTAAAGGAAAGACGAATCAGAAAATGATATATACTTGCGCCTGAGCTATAGAAATCCAATCATTCAACAGATAGCAATGTAACACAATAAAGGATCACTATACAACATATACATGCTGTGTACAAAATGGAACCTACAGCCTTTGGTTTCAGTATCAGAGTTCTGAGTCTGAAAACAAGACAAAATGGCTAACAAACACAGATTTTTCTACATCATGCTGACAGAATATGTCGAGTGTGATATATTCAAACGCCGACAGATAAAGATTCGCTTTTAGACACTGAAGAGTTGCCATTTGTTAGGATAGGTTAAAATTCCTCTTTAACAGTTTCTGAAACTAGTAGTCTATGCTTTCAAGAATACTAGCTATCATCAAAACCAGAAGAAAGCCAACGCAATTAATTCCTACTGCTCATTATTTATTTTTATTTTTTGTTATACAGCATTATAAGGATTGTCAATCTACCGTTTTAGCTATGTATTTTACATATAATATCATTAGGACCATGTCCGTTAATTAAAAACATAATAGGAGGAAATTAAAAAAATTTTTAAATTAAAGATAAAAAAATAATGTTCAAAAATTTCTTCATTTAATTTTTGAAGCCAACAAAAATTTTTTAATACAAAAATTAAACATTTCATTTAAATGTTGCAAAAGCAAATAAAAAAACGTTTTTATTGATTTATTATATTCCAATTAAATTTCAATCACTTTTTAACATGATAATGCTTAAAGCTACCGCACCAATTGTAAATTGCGTCGATAAAAAAATGTTCCAATGCTCTATACAACAACTGTTCAATTCAGATGCTGCTGCCAAATTTTCAACAAAATTGCCGGGGTTTTTTTTTTTTAGTATAAAAAGGAATTAAAATATTTATTAAATTTTTAATTAAAGATTAATCATAAATTTTAAATTTTTTTTCTCAACGACATTGGAGAATATTGCAAATAAAAACACTTTTTTGGCACTTTAAAATTCATAAAAGGAATTTTTCAATAACAGTATTTAAATTTTTTAATGTTTTTTTTAAATTCTAATAAACTTCTAAAATTACTTTTTTAATATATTTTACAACAATGCTTTTTTTTTTTTTTTTTTTTTTTTTTTTGTACTCGCTGTAACTTTTCGAAGTTAAAGAAAATATTTTTCTAATGCATCATTGGTATATAATTAAAAGCAAATCTTGATCAAAATAATTTAAACAAAAATAAAGATTAATGAATTGGTCCTAAGCCATTATCATGCTACGATGCTTTTGCCTAAAAGTTCGAATTTCCTTTTAATTTTTTAATTTTTTTTATTTTAATATTATAAGCATTGCCAAAATATATTAGAAAACAGATTTCCGAAATGGACAATTTCTTTTAAAAAACAATCTTATAATTAAATGAGATCAAAAGGCTATTATTGTTTAAGTTCAAATAACTAAGTGCAAAAATTAATTGTAAATTGAAACATTTTGTTTGAGAGATTAACACGGAATTTGATGGAATTGTCTTTTGATATATTCCTGCTTTTCTTAAAAATTTTATTTTATTGTTTTAAAAAATTAAATTTTTAAAACGGTTTTCTCAGAAAATTCGGTTTTATTGATTTATTTCAAAAGTAAATAAATTATTGGAAATGAAATTTTCTTTATTGTACAGTTGTATTTATCTTCAGTAATTGTTCTTTAAAATTATTTATTTAAAAAAATCTTTGGATTCTTAAGCAACTAAATTATTTTACTAAATAATTTTACTTTACAAAAAAAATGCCGTTTTTTTTAATTATTCGTAACAAAAAAATTTAAATCTTCTAAAAAATAAAGTTTCGTGTTTCTTTTTTAAACTATCAAACTGCAGAAAATAAAAAGCAACCAAATTTTTTAAACTCGTTTCTCATCCAAAGTATTATAAATCATAATCATTTCTAAAAAAAAATTCACTTTTATTACAATTCATATTTATTTTCATAAGATTATTTTGATAGTGGATCTTTTATAAGGTATATAAAAAACTATTAATTACCAAGTGAAGAAACGTGTAAAATACAAGATTCTTTTTAGCGTCTCTTCATGTAATCTACAATAATAAATGTTTCTTAAATTGTCTTGTTTCGATAAAGTCTAAGATTTTCTTCAGTTTCGACAAGAAAAGAAAGGTTTCTTATAATCATTCATATCCGTTTCAGAATTTTTAAAATTGATTTTCTAACAAAAATGCACATAATATACTTGTTAACAAAGAAACGAATTTTAAAATATAATTCTAAAAGTTTAAAAAATAATGTCAGATATGTCATTTTCCATTTAAAAATAATGAGCATTACTACATGCAATTTGCAATTCTGTAAATTCTAATGCATTTTTATTCTTAAGATTTAAAATACAATTTCTTTTTTAGCAACAAAAGATAGAAACTGTATGGAAAAATACAATGAATAATGGAAATTTCAATTTCTTCACCAAAAAGGGCTTTTAAATTAAAAATTATAATTATAATAACTCTAGCACTTGTAGCATTCCACGAAATTATATTTTCGAAGTCCCTCCCCACTGCATTTCTTGCGAGAGAGGGTCAGGGGAGGAATTAAGAATTTCTTACCAATTGATTTCCAGGTGAGACAGCGAAGCGCAGCAGCAGGTAAATCTCAGCGATGGAAACTTCACAAGACCTGCAAAGGCTCCCTCGGACAGACAATTGTTGCACTCACTGTTCGGGTATCCGAGAGCGACAGCCGCCCAGAGATAGCGTCGCCAAGAGGAGCCGCCAAAACACGCGCCAAGTATTGCTTTTAATGAGATTTTAACAGCTTGTATAATATGTCCCGGTATTTATTTTCAGAAAATGCTGGGTTCACGAAGAGCTTTTTTGTTTATGTATTTCGCAGCATTTATGATATTTTTTTTCCTTGCCCGACGGGAAGAAGACTTTGTTTTATTGACAGAATGAAATTGTTCCAATATCGAAGCAAATCTTTTTTTTTTTCTTTTTTCTTTTCGGAATAACCAGTGAAGAATTAATGTTTTACAGCTGATGCACATAAATGTCGAATGAATGCAATCCTCCGTCTGCTTATCAGAACAATATTTCTCTCTCTAAAGGTACCTGCACCCCTTAGAATTTTGATAGAACGTTTCGTTCATTATATTTTTAATTATAAATTTATCATATTTTCATTACTTGCATTCAATAGTCCAAACAACTCATATGCCAAAAAATAAAAAAATAAATAAAAAAAAGATGCGGTTTTATGATGCAGTCTCGATTTTATTTCAAAAACAAAAACACCTTATGCGCGGGTTTAGTATACTCTCAAGTTATCGGGTTAAATCCCCCTCACCAAGGTTGTTTCATGAAATTGTGGGCATGTATCTTATTTTATCGCTGTTGGAAAGTAAAAGGTTCGTTCTACAATAACGGAATACAAGCCATTTTTAAATATGAATCAATAAATTTATAAAAAATATCATCTTCATACATGTTCTTCATACATATTGTCTTCATACCATTTTAAATGAATGTTTGATAACATTCGAAAGTACATTTTTTTTATATTAAACGTGATTTCAAACCATGGTGGTTGTTACTGTTGATTAAATTAATTTAATAAGTGATAGATGTTGAAAGAATGATACTCCACTACATTAGAGACATCAAAAAGAAATTCTCAAGATATACCGTTTAAACAAACTCATCTCATTATTGCTTGTATTTTGATTTATTCACTACAAAAAAAATAAGTTCTAACAAAAGGGAATTATTTACATAACTAATTCATTTTGCATTATTGATACTTTTTTTATTTTGAAAATTTCTTTTATTTAATACTGTAATGACTGCATGTATGTATATGCAGTCAAACGTCGCTAGGTCCCAGAAATATTTTTCGAGAATCAATTTTAAAAGAAGACTTGTTTACAGTCATCAATCATCACACAAAGAATGTGGTACCGGCTAATAACCTTTGATGGCAGCATCACATACATATTGTGTAAGCTCCCTTTAAAGTGTTATTAACAAATATGATAACATAAAAGATATTTCTAAGAAAACAATTTTCTTACCTCTCACTTTTCCAAATTCATTTTAAAAAGAAAACCTTTTTATTTAGCTATTCACCTTTATTTAACAATCAACGTAGGGTGAATGTATAACCTACACAAGCCATGGCTTAGGGTCTCTACTTTCTTTTTGCGCTATCCAAAATTAACATTATTGTTTGTTGTGAGCCAAAAAAGGTTTTGAATTAAATATTTAAAATTTTATTGTTTTTCTGTTTCTTACTTACATTTTTTGTAACCTTTTAGACAACCAAGAATCATATTTGTCACAGAAATTGAATATTTAGATTTATAAAGAGCATTTCACATCTCAAATAGTTCAGTCTCAGAAAATCTAAATCCGCTATTACCACCAATATTGTCGCTAAGAAAAAAATGGTTTAAAACATGCTTTTACTAAATTTAAATAATGCGTTATAATTTTCAATAAGTATTTAATAAATGTAAAGATAAACAATGACAGAAAATATGCAACAAATTGCATATTTCGTTGAAGCATTTTAAAAAATTTCTTAAATTTGATATATGAAAAAAAAGTTTGTTTCAAATAATCTAGTTAGTCATGTAATTTAACAATAAAAAAATTACCTATTATTGAAATACTTTTGAACATAATACCCTTATTATCCATAAATAGCCTTAATAAATGGTAATTTGATGTTTTATTTTTATTTTCGAGCTTTCAAAAATAAATGGTATTGATGGTTAAATATATAAAAGCGAACATTTTACTAACATTGAATGCAACAATAGTAGGGTTAAAATAGGAGCAGCTTCATGAGTATAAACATGAGTTCATATAAGATTCGACGTGCATGTTACATCGTACGTTTAATCTGACTTTAAGAATATCCTTGTGCACGTTGAATTGGTTTTGGAACAAAATTCTCTCATAGATATGAGATGGAGAGGTGGGAAGAGCCATCTAAGGTGCTGTCCCCGTTTTCTTATCAATGTTCAAAATCAAACGATTTTTTCTAATATAACCTTGTGGAACTTATAAACGAAATGTAGACCTAATAATTATGCTATGTGTATACGGAAATATTATAAAGTTCTAAGATAAGTGTCATGCTAAATTTTTAATAACTCATATGTTATAAATTCAATATCATTCCATATCATTCCATTCAATATCATTCCATTCAATATCATAAATGCTGAACTTCGAAAAAAAAATAGGTAAAATGCATTATTCAATTTTTTTTTCAGATCAAAACTTTTTAACACTTTTAGAGACATATGAAATTTTTTATCTGGAAAACGGTAATGATGAAGGTATAAAATCCTGATCTTCATACCTTCCGAAATGTTTACCAAACAGCCTATGTACTGATAAAATAGCAGTCTAGTGTTTAGGATAACTGGGATTATTTTAATAAATAAGAAAATCCGGTTTAAAACAGTAAATGTCATACGATAGGAACGTAAAAACGAGGTCAATACAGCAAGCAATGGTGATACCGAAAGAATATTAATTGATGTGCGTAGGTAGTTGTTTGTCTTGCAATTTTTTTGAAACTTTTAACATCTGATTCACTGATAACAATAAAAGTAGGAATACTAAAGGTGTATATCATAATTTACTGCTTCATGTTCCGAAATTTTAATAAAACAATATTTAATGAGAGGTGATAAAATATCAGACGTGGGACATACTTTAAAAAATGACAGTGAGTGATACTGATATTGAATAATGATACGATAATGATAAATTGATATTGAATAATGTCAATTAAATATTTATATACTTAAAAAGGATTCGATAGCTAATTTGCGAAAACAAAGAATGTCAGAAATTAAAATGAACTTTTAACTCAGTTATGCCATTCGGAACGAATTCCAAAATATATATATTTTTAGATACATTTACTTTTTAATATTTTAGATAGTTTTTGATATTTTAGATGTATTTCTGAAAACATCCTTATGCCGCACAGTTTTTCAAGATAAGTTATTTCTTTATAATTTAGCTGACACTGATTCAGTTTGGTGTTGCCAATAATATTTAAGTACAATTTGCATTAGCGAACTGAAATGTAAAAAATAATAGTTGGTTTCCATATTTTCATGGTTACATCTTTTCCCTTGGTGTTTCAGAAATTTCAAATCATTTCAATTGATCAATCGTAAAATATCTAACTATTCAACAATTTTTAATGGCAAACAAGTTATGGATGCAAGTTTTAAAATAATTCCATTTTAATGAAATTTATGTGAAACTTTTAAATGTTCATAAAAATAGAATGTTTCAGAAATAGACTTTTTGTGACCTATCTTCACTGTTTCGGTTCATTTTCAGACGATTGCAATCCCTAGAGACCCAGACCACTAGAGACTGTCAAAGACTGCAACTGCATTTCACAAATCGTAGTGTTAGAAACCTATCGATCGGCTGCAAAAATATTGTTCAAAACTAAATATTCTTGCAGCAGTCTGTAAACAATATGAAGATTTTATTTGAAAAAAGGCTTACCATCGTTGACTTGGGTTGCATTTAATCGCATATATCAGCTATTAAAACATTCACTGTGGACATTATTTTCATTTTGTGAACATTTCAAAACATTCTTTGTGAATATTTTCTGTGCACTTCGTAGGTTAGCTTTTATTTTCAATCCCCCTCCCTTCTATCCCTGATTCATATATAGGATAAAAGACTTATATGACGTCAGAATTCATCAGGTTTGTTCCTCCCTCGCAGATTAACGATGATAGTTTAAGAAACTTATCCAAAATATTAAATGAATTGAATTTTTTAAAATTAGCTTCTTTTTTTTCTGAAAAGCTATTATTTATAAATTTTGCTTCTTTGTTTATATTGTGCTTTGGTGAACAAAACGTGAACCAAAAGAATTGCTGGATCATTCAATTGTGGATGGAAAACGCATCTTAATCACCAGGTCTAATTAGTTGAAGTTGAAAAAAAAATGGTTACGTTCATCATCTTAAAATAAATCTTGAAAAGTCAAAGATTTGAACAATAAACTGAAGAGAAAAAAAAATTCACCAAGACACTTATTAGTAAGAGCAAAAAAAAAAAAATTCAAAAGCTTTTCTTATAGTTTTATACTCATTGAGGATGTTATTTAAATATATTGAAGAAAGTATTTTGAAAGATAAAATTCGCAATAAAAGGCATTTTTAAGAATTATTAATTTATTTTAATAGTTTGACTTCTTTTGGGGCAAGCCACTTAATATATATTTAAATATATTTAAAAGATTTCATTTTAATAACTGAGTAAAAAGAGCAATTAAGTAACTATAATTAAATGAATAATCCTTTTAATTATAATTTATTAAAATATAAGTAAGTTAAAAAA
>JAPMOR010035612.1:0-24009 GCA_026543865.1 Argiope aurantia
TAAAAAGAAAAAGATTTTAAAAAATTACTTTTTAAGAACACTTTCGCACAACGAACGAACACTATCGTAAAAATGTTTGGTGGTGAAATCAACACGAAAATAAAATAAAAATTAATACCGTAAAATATTTATTCATTAAAATTTAAATGAAAATGACTAAAGTACTAAATTGTTTAGACAATTCATATCAGCCCCTCAATAAATAGTGAATGGCGCCAGTCTTTAATAACTTTAATGTTAGATTATACATATCTCGAATATTGAATTCAAATGAATAACTAATAGACTTTCGAGTATTCAGGAAATAAAATGGAAGAAATTATGCTGAATAAATAATGTGTTGAATTTGAAAAAGAATACCTCAGCTGTACATTTCTAAATATTTATAGTAGTTTTGTATCAAAAACAATTTGCACTATCAGTATGAAGTGTCTTCTATTAAATGGCAATATATTCTTTCTATTGGATGCTCATGTCGTAGGAAATATCTTCCAATCTATTACGATGTGAATATCTTTTGAATTCTCCATATTAAAACAAGTTATCTATTTTTTCATTGTCTTACGACTGGTTATAAAAATCAGTAGGAAGACGAAAGAAAGGTTCTCAAAAGAAAATTTCTGGGTCATATTTGATTTAACTATTTATCAAATTTTTACCATCTTTATTTTTTATAATTGTACCCCTTTATCTGACTTCCTTCAAGTTCGCCAAGATAAAATTTTGTAAATGATTCATTTCCTTTGATTAATTGCCAGTGTCGCATTTGCTAATAAATTAAAAATGATCAAAAGAATTGTGTTAATGGATTATAAATCAAAGATTGAAAAGTAGAAAAGGGCTTAAATAAATGAATTTACTTTCTAGTACACTAATAAATGTGTTTTTCAGGAACTTTTTCTGTAGAATTCCTTTTCAGAATTCTTTTCATTGCAAATCATAGAGAGTTTTATCACTGAAATTTTGTTTATACCTTGCGATTAATTGATGACTCTTTACTAAAATAATTAATTTAAGTTCATTAAACTAACATCCAAATTTGAAGCAACATTTTGGGAAGTAGTCATTTTGAATCTTTGTCGGATAAAAAGGACGTCGCTTGAGCTGCCTTCAAGCCTCTGCGCCACACCAACATGCACGGATTTGGAATGTCCTAGGCCCGCTTATACGGTGTTTCTCAAGTAGAATCAAATTCTATTCTGGAACTCTCCGGGCCAGTTAATATTTCTCTAGGGTATATTAAAAATAGCCATTACTGTACATTAGGGTGAAACAAAAATGGACTTAATTTTTTTTTTTAGATTTTTGTGTGGTAATAGTGCCGAAAAGCTGTCTTTTTGGCTCAAAATCAATTTTTAAAGATTTGGTTGCAATATGCACCTTAAGGTGCCGCAAAAATCTTGAAATTTGCAAAAAAAAGGGGTGGTGGAAATCTTTAAAAATGGCCTTTAAAAATTTTTCTTAGATTTTAGTTTGGTAATAGTGCGGAAACGTTGCCTTTTAGGTTCAAAAACCTTTTTCAAAAATTTGGTTGCAATATTACATTACCTAGAAATGTCACCAAAATCTTGAAATTTGTGAAAAAAAAATCGAAAAAATTGAAATTTTTAAAAAGGGCCTTTAAAATTTTTTCTTAGAATTTAGCTAATAATAATAGTGGAGAAAAGTTAGCTTTTATGTTCAAAAAGAATTTTAAAAAAATTCTGATTGCAATACAACAATATCTCGAAATGCCGCAAAGAGTTTAAAGTTTGTAAAAAAAAAAAATTGAAAAATTAAAAACTTTGATAAATATTTTTATGAATCTTTCTTTTATATAATGCTACGGAAGATTATTTTAAATACATATATAAACACTACAACTGGAAAAAAAATGGTAATTACAAAGTATAATAATAAAAAATATTTTTATGTCACATTTTGCTGTTCTTACTTCTGTATCCTTAATGATTACAAATGTTAAAGCTGCAAAATATTTGTTTCTACTTCATTGCCACATTAAACCGTTTTTTAATTAATTTTTGGCATATTCACACGTGAGTCAATTTTTTCTCTTATGTATCCTTCCCTTGCGATTGAACTACAGACATTTTGGGCCAATTCCGCTGCCAGTTTCACAGCTCTTTACAATGTTTGCATATGACAAGGAAACAGGGGAAAGTCGATAACCGAGTCCCCTATACTATTTGGTTCAGCTTCAGATCCCTTCAGTATATAAAGTCTTTGAGATAATCACTGAAAACATGTTTTAGTAAAGAGAGTTCAGTTACGTCATTTTCAAGCCATGAGATCAGGTTGATATAATCCTTTGCATCCAAGTTAATCTTTGGAACTTTAAACTTCCTGACTCTGTCTTTATTTTCTATTCTTCCTTTTAAAACACGTCGTAAACCAACTACTCTTTGAATTTTACATTCATTACTTGCCAGGGACAAAAGGATATTTTCTGAAGTAGCAAAGTGCCCATTTCTCTGGATAATCTATTTTATAACGTTCTTAAGATCGTTAGAGAAATAGCATGAATATTATATATGGTTAAAAAGATATGGTTGTTTGGTACCATAAGTACATGAAAGTTCTAATTTAATATTAAACTACACAGGCACCTGGTAGTTTTATCTCTTCGTGTCTATTTGATGGATTTGGTTGGTTTGCCTCTTTTTGTAAAGAACATTTTTGTAAAGAACATTTTTGTTCTTCAGCAATGTCATTGTTGCCAGTAATCGTTTCTGATAGACAAGTACTTTTTGTCTGTTCTTTATTAACTATTCTCTGTAGTTCTTTACTCTTTCTTCCTTCTTTCTTCCTTTTGCTTTTGATAGCAATATCCATATTCCTATAACCATTGTCCTGTTAGAGTACTGATCGTTTAGAATCTTTTATTCCAGAACTGGCAGTTTTTTTTTCTTTTATACAAGTCAGCAATATCAAATAAAAGTCTATCTTCTTCTCTAAATTCTTTGAGTTGGAATAAAACTTATCTGAACATTTTCTGCTCTTAGACTTTAATACATTCCTGCCTTTAGTATGATAAGCTTTTATCATTTGTGAAATTCTTTAGCTAGAAACAATGGAAATAGAAGCTGTTGACCATATTTGTTATATTTCGGGAACTAAAGTGTCACATATTTCACCTACAAGAGGATCCTTATCTGAAGCAGTTTTGAGGTTATGTCTTATATAACAGTAGCACTAGATTCGTAAGTAGTGAGTGCAACTTCAAGCAAATCACTAAATTTCCTAAAAATGGAACACTCCAATATTTGTCTGGTTTTCACTAATTTAGACTGGGTCATTTTTACTTACAGAAAAGCACACAAGTGCGCAAAATAATAAATCTTTTACTTTAACCAATTACACAATAGACGGTTCGGAGGCACCAATTCAAATGAACTCGACAAAGCTACTGATTTGAAACCAACTCTGTCTTTGTCATCGAACGCAGACAAAACTCACCGCAATAACAACCACTCCGGCGACAGTAAAACTGTTTTTATACTTTTATTCATATGACAACCCCTATTTAAAGCTTTTTATTTCATAATGGAAGCAAGCAAAAATTCTTAAAAAGTTGCAAAAAATGGGTTTTTATGAAATTTTAACGTCCTTGCGGCACCTCAAAATATAATATGATATTTTTAAAATTATTTTTATTTATCTTATCTATACCAAAAGGCAACTTTTCTGCGCTATTACAAATTAAAAATCAAAATTTTATATTTTCATTCCACCCTATTATACATGTATCTTCACTTAATATGAAAAAACATGTTGTAATTATGACCATTACATGTGCATGCATGCTAATGCACAAAAAGGAGTAAAAGATTTGTTAACAAAAGCAACAAATTCCATCCATCAGTTGATGGATGGATGGATGGAACATGGCAAATATCGTTCTTTTTGCTCAATGCACCTTTTTCTTCTAATAAATGAACATATTTCCTTTTTTACAAAAGTTTTTAGTCAGATTCAATGAAATCCAAGACTTCAAATTCATTTAAAATCTTGAAGCCCAGTTTTTTGATGATCGCAATCACTTCTCCATTCGTGCTTCTTATGCCATCTAGTTATCCGAAGAAACGTTCTCTAGTCTATTCATTGTATTCTAGACAGCATGGGGTTTTTAACATGATATATATGACTGACTAGTAAGCCTTCTTAAAAAGTTGGATGCAAAATTCGTGTATGAGAGAATAACTATAGATGCTTAACACATACGAAGCAACGCTCTGCGTGACAGAATGGGCCTAAAACTACGTATTCGACACAAAATAGCTTCTAGAGTGGTAAGTGCCCACTGAGAAAGAATATTTCAAAAATTTAAGTTATTTTTAATTGACTATAAAAGAATCAAAATTCTAATGTTTTCTCCGGACAATTCTGAGGACATCATCACCCCAGTCTTTGCATCATTACAAAATTCAGAAAATCATCTTTCAATCAATGATACATTTTCCTATCTCGTGCACGTAGTACAGAGAAAGTATTGCAATCATCAAAACTCGGCGAATCTCCACATCTTAGACTCCGCGAATTCGAGAAACGCATTTTTGGAAAATGTCTGTCTGTGAAAAAAATAACTCAAAAGTACTTTGATCTAGGCAGATGAAAATTTCTATGCGGTCTTTAAATCAAATTTGTAGATTTTTACCAAATTTTGAGCAAAATCCTTTCAGAAGAAGTCTGTCTGTCCGTCTATTCGAACATGATAACTAAAATATCAAGGGAGTTAGATAAGTAAAATTTGATATGCAGATTTAGCATTTACAGTGCAGAAACCTATCAATTTTTTTGACCAGGTCCAACAAGGAGTCGATAGTTTGTCAGCCTGTACTTTCAAAAGCATGAACGAGATAACTGAAAAACTGAAATAATTAAATGTATCAAAGTTGATGTGTAATTTTGTGATAATAAGTGCAGTTCTCTCCCAAATTTTGTTTTCAATAGGTTCAAAAACGCGCCTGAAATACAAACTCAATTTCTGGTTACTGTTAACTGAATGCCAAGGATGAATCACAAAAAAAAATCGCCAAGCTCAGCACGATAGATTTATTGAAAATTCTAAACTCAAGCCAAAAGTTAACATTTCGTTATGTGAAAAGTTTTGCGAAGACCACTTCTGCTGGTTTGATTTCCTTGCATTTATTCCATAATTATTAATAAAATTTCAAACACAATTTTCTATAATGCTTTCTATTGTTATAACAAATAGTAAACCGTTTCATTGTTTTCTCAAATCACTCGAGATTTTATTAACATGATAGATTTTTAGGCTGACATTTTTTCTATAGTTTGCGAAACGTAAAATTCATTATAAATAGAATGAAATTGTTGACGCAATCAAGTCTAAAATGTTTTCATACCAAGATGTTTTGAACTAGCATTCCGAAATTCAAAAATTTTTTTATTGCATGTGTTTGTGTGCAAGTGCGTGCTTGTGTGTATGTATGTCTGTGTGTTAATTTCGCCGTAAATAATTAAGGGATCTGAGATCATTCCACTAACTTGTTGCGAATTTAGGAAGTCTCGTTAGCACACGTTCGAACAGACAAAGACATTTCCCCATTCCACACAGGAAATCATTTACATCCTGAATCTGAATATTTTCTAGATGCACACTTCATATATAAATTAAAAATTTGAAAACTTAGAAGGAGAAATAAATTATGAAAAATGAAACTTCAGCCGCAGCTACATCTCTTTCACGAAAAGTCACTTATCGTCCCAAACTATTTCTATGTTAGTTCTTCTGTTTTGTTTATATTTTAAGTACGTTTGGGCATTTTTAATGACGTTTTTGCATTTCCAAACGAATTATCATGTTTGAAGTGTGAAATGCTTTGAAAAATAGTTTAAATGGATTTCTTTTCTATAACTAGATGATCTATATAAATGTGGCTTTCACATATCTCAGATTCTTTCACTTTTAACCAATTTACTATGTCTCTGTAATCACCCATCAGCATCAGGTTGCATTCAGAAGATGGTTGAAGGCTTCTATAAAAAAATGTTTGGACAATTATCAAAGAAGGGTAATATTTTCAAGCAAGAGGGTCTTCGGAATGTAAAAAGTGGAACCTCACTTTCAATACTCACTCATTTAATCTGAATACACAAAGAAGCATTTTTCAAATTCTGTTTAAAAAAATATTTTTATTTACAGAAATTTATTTTTACAAATCTTGTTTTTAATTGTTTTAATTTGTATTTTACTGTCAAGAATTAAAAATAAAATACAGAACATGAATAATTTTACTTACAATTTTTTTAGAAATCTGTTTAAAGGATCTGAAAAATAATTTATCAAAAGAAAATAGTTTGTAAAACTACCTTTTATTTCGATGTCTCTAGAGTTTTCACATTATAATGCATTTTTAAATTTATCTGACGAATATATGATATCTCACTGTGCAATCCAGAAAGGTTTTTTTTGATTCTCGGCAGCCTGAAATTTTCTCCAGTTAATTCCAATTTATTTTTTTATATCAATTCCTGCTCATTCCTGTAAATTCGGTGTTATCTGTGTACGCGTTATTATAGTTAGATGTTTGTCAACATGTAAGTTAATTTTCTATATTTGAGAATTCATTTTATCTCCTGATTCATATTGAAACTAGGGGCTCCGCCCGCAGCTCGCTTATGCTCGCCAACCCCCAGGAACTGCTAATGCAGTTCCTCTCGGATCGCTTCGCTCGCTCGCCATCTAACTAAGCCACTTTAGTCTAGCAACAGATAGATTCAGATTCAATTTATTTCAAAATATGATAAAACAATGAAAGAAATAAAAAATGTAAAGCAGAAAGGACACCTGCACCAAAGTTCTTTGTAAATACAAATAATCTTTCATTTAAATAACTATATACATTCCCCAAAGAAACAAATTTAAACATTGTTTAATTTAACGACGAATCACTGATCTGCAAGTCTTTCAGTACGTCCGATGGATTCAACAGATGTTCCAAAACAATTTTCTTTTTTATTATTATCACGACAACGTTTCGCGTATTTGCCACTTAAAATTTACTTCTTTTTTTCAGTAACGTGCCTGGCAAAAAGAATAGAGTCCTGACATAGTTCCACAAGTATGCTCATGCACTTCAGAAACTTCGCTCCATGCACGTAAATGTTTAACTCCATCTCGTTCATTACGACTGGATCTTCTTATGAACGATTCTTGAGCATTTTCATTCGACCTGTCTTCTCTTTTTCGACGATTTCGTTTTCAAATCGATAAGGCGCGACTTAAACACACGTAAAACATTTTTTCCGTTTTTTTTTTTTTTTTACCGTTAACTTTTTGTTTAAATTTTTTTCAAACCGATGCAAGAATGGCGTTCGCTTTAAATCTTATCAAACAGCGTACTAATGTTCCCGGCCGAGGTCGAAGTGTTTCCAAACGGTGATTAATAAATTCGGCCTGATTTTGAATTCACGCAAGCGTTTCATATATATAGATTCTTGAATATTTGATGTGAAAATGCAGTTATATGCAGCGAAAATGCAGTTAACACAATATAACATACTAGATTTTATATATTTAAGCCATTGCTTTTTTTAAGCTATCACGTTTACATGTTTCTGAAAGTGCAGACCAAACAGACTTTCAACCCCTAAATAGATTCGGCTTAAAATTTCATAGAAGTCTACAGCATAGATTTAAAATCTATTTACCTTTTTGTAGTTATCGCTTTAATTTATATTCGAACTGCCGGACGGATAGAATTCCTCTGAACAGCGTTTGTTCAAAATTTGATAGAAATCTTAAGATTTGGTGTAAGATTATATACAAAATTTCATCTATTTACCTAAGAGCATTTTTAAGTTGTCTATGTCACAGACAATTGAACAGAAGGGCAGAGTTTTTTTTTAATGCGTTTTTCACTAAAAGAGACCTGAAACGTAGAGATTTGTAAAAATTCTGCATTCAAGTTTTTTTTAAGCGATTCCAATATTTTACTCTATACTTTGTACACAGTAAAAAAGAAACCAATTAATAAGAGGAATTTCAGACATGAATTTAATGCCCAAATTGTAAATCTGTAACGATTTCTTCAAAAGGGAAAATTGTGGATTCATGCTTGTATGAATGCGATTTTTCAAAAACGGAAACTTCATAAATTAATCTCAGTATGAGACGTTTACACCAAAATTATAGATTTATGCCGAATTTCGGGGCCAATAATGCCAAGTGTGCCAAAATTCTTATTTGATTTGCATCAAAGTGTCATCGAAGTGAAGCGCGTCGTGCTGTGAATGAGTGAATGGGGACGAGGGAGCACTTCTGCAGCTTACTACTGAAATGAAGCACCAAATGAAGGTACTTTCTGCAATTTTTATGAAGTTAGATTTCTTAAAATTTTATCATAAGGGTGTTTGCAGACTTCAGTGGTCAACTTTCCACTGGAGTTTCCAAATTTGTCACAATGATATTTTTGAATGCGGGAATGAGCATCTGAAATATCTTTTTATTTTTAATTAATTAAAAATAAAATGAAATGATGTATTTTTTAAACGTACAAAAACTCAAAAATAGTGCTTTAAAAAATATATATTTTTTTGAAAATTAACTTTTTAGTTTTCACACTTTTATGATTTATTCCATTATTAATTAATTTCAGCTATTTTTAAAATTAATTTTTAATGTAATTTTTAACAATACTTTTATTATTGCAATAAATCATTTTTATAAATTACATATAAATATTTTTATTTTAAATGAAATTCAAACTTTTTTAGTCGTCTTTTTTTGCCATTGATTAATGTTAAAATATTTCATTATCTGAATATTAAATCCAAAACTAGATTTTAATTTAGCTTTTATTACATACTAAACGTAACATTCCAATATAATATCTACTTTTTACATTTCAAACGTAGCTTTTAAAATTTTTTGAATTTATCTTGCTTTTTTGCCATAATAGTTCTCTCCTCTCCTCTTGTCTCCTTCTTGTGATTTTTTCGGATATCCGATAAATGCACAAATTTGTATATGTGATTCAAAGTGTGCGTATTTATTTAAAAAATAATATGAATGATAATAAATAAGTAAAGCATTAAAAAATTGTTAAAATTATGTCAATACATGCATATATATCAAATGAAATCATTTAAATTTCTATAATTTTCTTAATTACTTTTGCCTGTAAATATTGAAAAATTTGATAGATAAAATGCATTGGCACTGAAAGTTTTCATGACGGCTGATATTCAAATGATCTGGAGATTGCTTGAAATAAAAAAAAAATCTTTAGTTTATATGTTTTTTGTTTACAGTAATTTCATCTAACTTTGGTTAGGATCCTTTTATTGGTTTGATTGTAGCAAATGCAATATATATTTTGTTACTTATTCAAGAACACATTTGTTTACGTGGCATTTCCATTACTAATTGATATTCAAAAATTATTTAAATATTTTTTTTTTAATTTAACATGTTGTTGGTAAGCTGCTAAAAGTAAACAAATCTAAACAAATGAATGGGTTTTTGTTATTTGAAGAAGCCATTTCCGAATTTTTAAAAAAAAAAAAGAATCGCGTGCATCAGAAAATTAGCAATTGATATATATATATATATATATATATACCACACATGTATTTATAAGCAACATCTTTTTTTTCTGATAGAATGAGGATATTAAAAAAAAAAGCAAAAATGGCCCCTTTTTTTCTTTATCTTTCTATTTGCCCCTTTTAGTTGCATGACGATGTTATCCATTACTTCAAGAGACGAAAGGAGAGATTCGAATTCCATCGTCAGTAATCAACGATGGGATCTTCATTTGATGCACAAAGTCTTCATTTGATGTTCATTTAATTGAAAAAGAATTTTTGTTTCCATTTTATAAATAATTTAAAACTATCAATCATTGCCTGTCAATGAACCTTCTTTTAAGTATTAGAAAAAAAATAAACAGTTAAAGCTGATCAAAGAATGGATTGCTTTTGATTATAATAAGATAAATTAAAAATGCATTTTCAGCTTATTTTAATGTTTGGAAAAGTTTATTTTAGCTGGTGATCTTCATTTATGATATATATTAGTAGGAAAAATTGAATCAATACAATGCTTCCTTATCTGGATAGTTTCTATATATTTTTACTCAACGTATAAGGAAAATCAAATCTTTACGGAATCATTATGATATTTTAGAAAATGGAAATATAATGATATTTTATTCTTCTTTTTTTAAATAACAACTTATTGTTATTTAAATGCTAATTTTGATTAGCGCTTATAAGTGATTCGCAGAACAATTTACTCTGATTTTATTGCATCAAATCATTTTTGAAGTAATTTATAACCAATCTTCTAGCTGTATTCCTAAAAATGGCTTAGCGAAATTGTTTATATGTTTTATGCAATACATTAGTTAATTAATTTTCATTATGTGTAATGAATTTAATATTTACTTTAAAATTTCTAGTCTGCCTGGCAGATCCACGGTTTATCTCACCAACTATAAAGTCATCTGAAGATAGTTATTCAGATTAAAATAAGTCAAAATGGAAGTAAATATTTTTGAAGGAAATGTGCTGATTTTCTAACAAATTTAGCTTTATTTTAAAAGAAAATTATATTTCACTAACAGGAGAACGTTAAATTTATCAACCAACCATAAATGATTATTTTTATTGTTAGCTATCGATTAAAATAAATCAACATTTTCATTCACTTTAAAAGAAAAATGTTATTCCCGGCTTCTAATGGAAGTTTAAAATTATTGTCGGTTCTTAAATTTTTTATGAAAAATATGCTTAAATAAGTATTTTTATTTTAAATCAACTGCTTAAAAATATTTACTTGTTAGAGTTTTTTTTTTAATTTGAACAAAATTTGAATTGAAGTATTCATTACTTTCTATAAAATTATTTTCTAAGGATAAAAAAAAGCTTTATAAATGCCTCTTTGAGAAAAATCTTTAATAAAATTTATTATTTTACATATCAATCAACTGAAGAACAATACTATATTCTAATGAAAGGCGTACGATTTTATTCTGTTAATAACTAAACTGTCATAAACTTATATTTAACGTGACTTGTTTTATAGTTATAAAGATGGAATTTTGTAAGGGATTTATTATTCCTTTCCTGGTCTCCTGAAGTTAATCAATTAATCAATTGATTTAATAAAATGTTTTTCTCATCAGAGTTTGTTCCATTGATAGTAAATTCGTGAAAAAAATAGATTTCAAGACACCAAACTAGACAAGAAAGAATAATTAATAATGATAGAATTAATTAATTAATTATATCATTAATCATTAATTAATTAAAAATAAAAGGGAATTCAACTTTTTAGTACACTAAAAAACTGTATTTTTAAAAATGGTTTATACTAGATTCATTAAATTTACTGTCAACGATAAAGCAGAAAAAACTACAAGCGTTAATTTCCGAAGAGATGAAAAAAGGAAAAAAAATAACGCTATCAGATTTCAGAAAATTGCATCGTCAATATTGCAACATAATTACAAGTTATTGGAACATAAATTAGATATTATAAGAACTGAAAATAAAAGTAGGTTTGCAACAGTAGCGCTCACGAGTCTCTCGCAGGACATTATCCTTGATTTGTCTGTATCTTAGTTCGAGAATATTTCTTCAGTACAAGTCATTTATTGATGCGTAAAAAGCATCGACCAGCAGGTTTCAGCCTTTCAATAGTTATCAGTAGTTTTCAACCTCAAAATTATATATCTGTCATTGCTATAAGTGCCCGGATTCAAAACTGAAGACTGCAGACCTTTGCTTCTTTGACACAAACGACGGACACACCTTATAGAATTATCCTAGAAAATATTAGGATATTCTGTTTTCTTTTGTTAAAACATCAGAAATTCCGATTTGAAACTTCAAGACTCTCGGTTCGTGACCGCTAAAAGTAGAAACTGATTTTTATATTCTTGCTTTATAATAACTGTAACTTTTATGAAACAATATTCTTATATTTGTACATGTTAAACGATTTACTTTTCTTTCTCTTCTTCCTTTCATTTTTGTAATATCTTTTGAACATCAAGGATAAATATATACTTTCAGTATAATTCATTGTTGGAACCGAAACAGAAATGTTAATAGTTATGATCAATACAATAAATGTACGATTAATATATGATATGATGATCAAAGATACTTATGTGATTTTTAAAAGTTTGGATCAAATTTTATGTTATTATGTTTATTTGAATTTTTCTCCGTACATGCTATGATCAAAATTTTTATGATAAATTATTTCATTTGAAACATTCTATTTCCTGTGATTCGATATGTTTTCATGACCACTGGGCTCCTACTTTTTCGTATACGTAAGAAAAGTATGAAAAGCATTAAATTCCAATAAAAACTCGATCGAGAGATATTTATGAATATTATTTTAAATCTTTTTGGATGCAAAAGAAATCTCTTTTGGAATTTTGTTTGTAAATATTATTGAGAGAAAAGGAATTGACTAGAGAATGAATGAGATTTTACTTGTAAAGTTCTAGCCAGAGAGAAGATCTGCATAAAGCCAAACACCTCGACGGGTTGATTTATCATAATGTAAATATAAACACTGTAGCTCATAAACTCGACAAGCTAGATGCATGAATTTCATTATGTGACCTTTACAACGTGTTTATATATTAATGTCCAATTCGGCACCTAATTATTTTACCAGAAGGGATTCAAAATTCCTACTCGAATCTCCTTCTATCACAATTGATCTCGAAAACTTTCAACAAGACATGGAGTGGACAAAAAAATAAAAAGCATGTTCTTCTTTCTGATGTTGACCTTAGTCATGCCAATTGATTGTATTTTTTCTTACAATTTGAATTGACCGATATACATTCAATACTGAATTAAAAGAATTTAATGCGCTGATTTGATCTCAAAAGGTTTTTCGTGCATCGAATTTCACTCTTCAAGAAGGGTTTCATGCCCTGCTTTAGAAGCACGTTTAAGAAATTTGTTACTTCTCAAACTCGTTGCAGAGAGTCAGCTGTTCTTTGAGAATTTTTTGATAAAATGTTGAAGAAAGAGTATGCTGGGACGAAAACTTCGTCAAAGATGAAGTTCAATTCACATCAATAGACGGCAAGATTTGCATCATCTAAATAATCTGAAATGAAATGCTCAAAGGTACAGAAAAAATTGTTTTTCCTCTTGCGGCAGTTTAGAAGAAGAATATTATTTGATTAAACTTTCTCTAAATTTGCCGATGAAAGTTCTTCCTCAAATCCAATTAATTTCAATCACCCCTCTGCTTTGCCCCCCTTTGCTTACAATTGACAACAATTGTTTACTGATAATGCTCTTCTTAAGTTTATAAAACTTGAATGATTTGAACTGCTTGCTATCGTTGATGCAATGCCATACGATGCAACAAATCCAAATCTGATCCGTCTTATTGTGGATATGTTTGGAAAAGTCTGAAGAAGTTCCAGTTTCCTCTTAAGAAAGTTTTTTTTAAATTTTATTTCAGTCTATTCTCCACAAAATTTCCTTTGAATTTTTAAGAAAACATATACAATAGATCCTATGCAATATTTAGAAGATTAATTGAACATTTATACATATGAAGCTCTTTCTGCCAGTATAAAGTAAATTATCTCATTCCTTAAAAATGGATAATAAAATGTTTCTGAAAACAAAAAAATAGTAAGCATAATTAGTAATTACTAAGTTAAGAGTGAAATATCGAATGGTTTTCGTTCAAATTCCAATGAGGTAGCAAATTAACATTTTCTGGAATACCTTTCATATGTAAACGACTTACTCATAAAAGCACTGAATTTCTTATGGCTTTACTGTAATTAAATAGAGTAATGATACGAAAATAAAATAAGGTTGGCAATATTAATTGTTTTTTGAATCAAAATGTATCAGTCTCATTTGAAACTTTATGAACGAAATAAGTAGAAGTTCTCATTAATTTATTTATCAAATGAAACCAATATTCTTTTTTCTTCCAAACAAAAGCGTGGCTTTTTTTTTCCCAAATCGATATATTGTTAAATATGACGAGAAGCAAAATGAACGCAAAATAGAATAAATTTTATTGATGCTAAATATAATTTCGAATTTTTGAATGTGATTTATTGCTATTTATTTTTTAACATCAGATATTTACACAGCTCTTCCAATTTAATTAAAATTATTCATTGATTTCAGTTACTTCATAACATAAATCCACAAACAGAGAAATTAAATTTATCTGTTAAAGAGCATGTTTTGAATAATAGAAGAAAATGTTAAATTAATATTCACAAAAATCATAGGATAAAAAAAATTGTTTTAACTTTCATCTAAAAAGAATTCGTGCGGAAATAAATTTACTTTTAGTTATATAAAATGCTGTCATTTTTTATCTTCTGTCTACATATTTGAATTAATGCACTATACCATGAAAACAGATATAATACTACAGCTATTAATTATTAATATTAAATGGAAACAAAAGGGCATTAGAACTGCATAGTAAAGGGAATAAGTTATTGTCTTGTCGAACATTTCAAGATAAAATCATCACCATCTGCAGTTTTTAAAAATACTTTTCTTCAAAATCTGATAGAAATTATGTGTCAACGTAGAAGAATTACTTTTCGTTTATTCAAAATAAGGTGTAAGAAATTGAATTTACTCCCCTAGAAATATCCTTCATTTAATTTTATTCAGTATTATTTCCTGCCTAACAAATGATAATTCTGAAATTGTAATTTCATTTAACAAAATTAATTCAAATAAAAATGTTCGTTTCTGCATATAGATCTTACATTTTAAAGCTAAAACTCAATTTATATGACATGAAATTTTTAATAATCACTAAGAATTTGAAATGCACTGATAAATGTTATTTGCTGCAATATAAAACTTATTTTTTTATTTTCTCTATCATGATAATTTTACAATTTGAACCTTCAATTTAAATTTCATATTAAAATTAAATATTTACATTGAAAAATAATTATAATTTGTAAAAGTAAATTTAACAGAAAAATAAGCAAAATAAGTATTTAAAGTAATTAATTATACAATAATCTAAATGAAAGATATATTTTGTAATTAAACACTCATTTCTACAATATTTTCAAAATAGTATACGTCAAGAAAAATTATATCTTAAAATGTGTATTATAAAGCTGCAATTTCAAGGCAAAACGGTATGAAGTGGCAAAAGATAAAATATAATGTTTCATTGATTAACAGATACGAGATTTGCTATTTCAGCTATGGAAGAAATGTTTATTTCAAATATCAAACTCGCGGTGCAGCAAATATAATAACATGCAACAAACTGATTCATTGAAATTTCATTGGTTAATTTCTAAATCCAATTATACATAATTAGTAACAAATTACAGTACACGGGAACTATAGAAGTTTAATATATATGTGCGTTATGAATGTGTTAAAAACAAACCACAATGTTCGTCAATAACCAATTACTAATCGTGTCATATCGCTGCACCCATTCTCCCACTAGTAGACGCGAACTGCTGAGGAGTCGCGAATAAAATAGAATATTATGCCATTAATATTTTAACGATGTGACAGAATAAATTTTAGAGAAATCTAGCAGCCAGATGAGAAAACAGAAAATTAGTGCATGCGATTATTTCCATGTTTGAAAGTCATTATGAGTTCGAGCAATTATTTTCACTTATAAAAAGAAATAAATCTTCGATCAGATCCAAAATTACTTCTACTCACTATAGGAATTCCAAAATTACTTCCATTCCACTGAAAATAATTATTTCGGTGACAATATTCTTCGAAGTAGAAAAATGGCAACAGAAAAGAGATATCAAATATCACGAAGGAACTATTGTACTTGCTTATTTTTTCTAACTTGTTTTTCGGAATAAACCTATCTTTATAAAAACATAAAATGGAACTTTCTGTTGATTAAACCGTACTAGTGTTTCATTTTGATTTAGATAATAATTCTGTTATCACTCGATAAAATAAAGTTTAGAAAACTATTGATGAAAAGGGTAAAAATGGGCGAGTAAATTAAAAATGTCTGTTTCTTAAGTTTGGAACTTTTGAAATTTAATCGGCTGTTTGAATGAGAATAATAGAATTCCTTTGAGCCAACCTCTGTAGGAAACTGATAATTTAATTATTTTAAAGCAAAAATTTGTTCTAGATAAGATAGTGAAGTCAATTCCTGCTCATGTCAAGTGTATTGCGCCTATTTAACTTTGGAATCTCATTGCATCTCTTTCAGATCTGCTCCCCACCAAAAAATCTCTTATTAGAGTAGAGTTTAGCTTAGTTTATTTTCGTCCCTTTTCGAAACAAAACGTGGTGTTTGGGGACAGAACTGGCGATTTTTAACCATAATTCTGGGATATAAACGACCTATCAGAACACTTAGTGCGATAATGTGAATGAAAAATTGAGTAATTAGCATAACTCCATTTCAAATGCAACTGCGACATTTTAGTGAATTGTCCTGAGTTCCCCTTTCACATTGTTTATATATTATACATATAGTACAATATGACCTTTCTTTTTGTTAAAAACTGATCTCAAAGATATTAACTTCTATGAATTTAACTCAAATTTAAATAATGTGCCATTATCTCAACTTAAAAAACTCGAAGTTACGGTTTTCTTATTTTTTCCCTCTCGTTTCGAATATTCCTCAAATGACACAAACAAAAAGGAAACAGAAGTAAAAAAAGGAAACATGACCATTCCTTTTTAAAAACGTCGGAACCAGGTCTCAAAACTGAGGAAATCGGAAAGAAATAAGAAAATTTCAATCTTGTCATGTTAAAAAATTTTAATTTAATAATAATAACGGACTCGTATAGCAGAGAATCGGCAGTGTATAAGCAAAATATTATAAGAAAATTAGACAAAGGCTAAACATTATACCATAAATTAATAAACACCAATAAGCTTGAAAATCAAATATAACTTCTAAGAATATATACAAGTTGAATTTAAATTTCCTCTAAAAGAGCTTGTGCTGAAATTAAAAAGAGAAAAACTAAACTTACTTTTGAATACAGATATAACTAACAAATTTTAATTTTCTCGCGTGTGAGGCTAGAAATGGCTACAAAGCTTAATGCGTCGTCATCACACGATTTAAATTGAAAGATTTTAACGTTATCTATTAAGTTTAAATAAGATCCAAAGAAGAAAAAAAGCATATCTTAAGTTGTGAAAAATGTTAGAATATAGGCATGTGCTCTCTTTAAAAAACTTCCATATTACAGTAGTTTTTAAGAAAATGACTAAAAGATAAGTTTTTAATAAAATTGTTTGTTACCTCAATATTAGAATTTTTTTATTTCATATTTTTTGAAGCCTGTTAAATGGTGAGAAAATAAAGTATTTGAAAATTTTAGAGTTTAAATTAGAATGGAAATTACTTAGTTTAATTAGACTGAAGTCAAACTCATCCCTTTTATCGTAAATATTCACCAAAGTTTTTCCTTTAAAAATTTCGATTTTTTAAACTCAAATAGGCAGTTTTCTATTGGTTTTCATTAGTTTCATTTAAATTTAATTCTTTTTGATAGCAATTATATTATTAGAATATTCTATGTTTAACAAAAGTAAGTCATCGATGTTTCTAAAACCATTCAGGGGTCTTTACCCTCAGAAGCTTCTGCACCCCCTTTTCGCTGTAATGAGGACACGATATCGTCATCATCTAAAATCC
The DNA here is from genome assembly GCA_026543865.1 of Argiope aurantia. Lineage (NCBI taxonomy): Eukaryota > Metazoa > Arthropoda > Arachnida > Araneae > Araneidae > Argiope > Argiope aurantia. The sequence goes on from JAPMOR010035612.1 coordinate 17,672, forward strand.
TTCATTGAATTGTGTTTAATCTTTTTTTCTCATAGTAATCTAGAAAAATATTAGCTAATGAACATGGAAAAAGCTTTTCCCATAGAAATTCCTTACATTTCTTCATAAAAATTAATCCCGTTAAAAAGATAATTTTCTGAAATATTAAATTTACTTAATTCAAGCCAAATAGTTTTTGTAAAAAAAAATCTCAGTTTAGATATTCATTATATATTATCATCTACAAGCATCTACAAAGTTTTCGCATGGTAGAATTGTGTACAGATTTCCAAAAACATAAGTATTAAGTTTATTAATACTGCAATCTTTTAGAAATTCCAAAACGTTTTTGTTGCTATTAAGTAGAAAATTATCCTCATTTTTATTTTATTCAATATAATTTTTAGGTATTTAAAGAAATGTTTTGTCATGTAGTAATTGTTATTGTCATTGTTACGCGTTTCAAAATGTTAATAGTTTTTATAGAATTTGACTATTGGGAACAAATTATAATAATTTGATGAGCAATTCTTTGTCTTAATCTTTTTAGAGGAAATTAACATTATCTTCTCAAATTCTTTTGTTTCTTCTTAATATAATTCTAAGTCGAAATAGAATTATATTCATTAATCAATAATTCTTTATAATAATATTTACAAATTAAACAGGAGTTATTTACTTCTTTAACTACTACAGTAATAAAAACCTCTCTTTTAAATTTCTTCTTAAATAATTGAGCATACATAACTCTTTCTTTGGGTATGTTATTATTAGAAGTAATTTTAATCTTTATTCCCTTAATAATTTTCACTTTCCACTGTCCGAACCTTTTCGATAACTAATAGTAATTTCCAAGAAATTTTAGAAATAAAAATATCCAACTCCCATACAATAGAAAATTTTTTAATATTTAACTTTTTTCTTCAATCTAAATTTTGTTCTCCTTTCCATTAATGCTTGATTCAATAATTATTGATTTCCCTGTTATATTATATCCTTTATAAGCATTTATAAGATCTTTAAAAATTTCATCGTTACAATTGCAATCTGCATTATGTAACTTACCTAAATTTTTTCTATAGTAATTATAATTAAAAATTCATTTCCTTAAAGTCGCAGAGGAATTAAAGACTATTAAAGCAACTGTATTACCATTAAAGGAAAAAAAATTTGCTGACTTACGCAATTTTTAATAACTCCAGGTTACCGAAACTAATGTCCAAAAATCTGATTACAGAATACTCTTTATTTTAAATATTTTTATCTTTAAACAGTTATTCATTTTTTTTCTAAACTTAGTTTACATTTAATTAGGTCTATAATTATAAATCTATTGTAGAAGTTTTCAAATATTAAATCAACAAATTTATTATTAATAAACCATTTTATTTTATTTTTTAAGGCAAAAAAGTTTTTTTTTTTTAATTTTTAAAATGTTATCACTGTTTTATTCCAAACTAGCCGCCTTTGGCGACCAGCCGGTTCGCTAGTATTACCGCTCGCTACAATTTTCAATTAAATATTTTAAGTAACGTCTCTTAATAGATTCTCAAACAAAACATTTTTAATCTTCAAATTTTGATAGACATACCAAACTTATACTGTTGTTTAGATCGTTTCATTCAATTTACTATATATATTTTGCTAATTTGTTGTCATTTCCGGCAAAACTTCAACTTTAATTTAAAGAGGAAATGATGAAATTGCAATTAATATAAAGATATTTTTTAATAAAACCAAGAGTTTTATTTTATTTATCATCTTTATTGTTATTTATTTATTATTATTATTACTGAATATAAGTATTGGAAAGAGAATCGCTCGGTATTTAAGTCTTATGTGAACTACAAAATATTTTTCATGATTTATGTAATATCTAAAACAATAATTCAACAAAAATTTCTCAGATTCAGCATAAAATTCAGTTTTTAGTTTTGCTTTCAAAAGGATTGAAATGAAATCAATAATAATATTTTGTTCCGGCCTATAAATATATTTCAAAAATTATGAAGTCTAAATTTAATGCAGTAAGGTATCATATTCTGAGAAATATTCTGGACACACCAAATTTTAAATAAATGAATGAATGTTTCTGTTTTCCACGATCAACTAAGACTTATTTATGAAGTTTTGAATGTTAAAAATTTTGAAAAACTCAACATTTTCATAATCTTAGTCCAATTAATCTTGAGAAACCTGAGCGCTGATTGGCGTATTTTCTTTGAAACGATCGATGGAAAATCTAAAATTATACTTTTTTTATTGAATAGTGATATTAAAATTTTTATAAATCAGTCAGTTTAAGTGATTGATTTAGTTGCTTGGAAATTAACTCTTTTTATTTAAAATATTAGTGTTTCAAGAACATTTTGTTATTCGTAATTTCCACATCAGAAGCTTAATGTAAAATCAAAAATTCATTATTTATTAGAGCATTTATTAAATCAAGTTACATAAAATATAATCATTTTCCATTTAGACCATTTTAGCAGATCTGTGACTTACTAAAGATTTACAAATCAGCTGTGTGGCCCTGATTTGAATGGATATCCTGTTCATAATAAACAAACCTTGCCTTAAAATATAACTGATTTAATGGATTAATAATATAGAGAGTGTAAAAGATCATAAAATAATTTTTCTTGAATTTATTTTTTAGAAAAAATAATATTTCATATTTGTTTCATTTCCTACAGACACGTGCCGAAAATTATATTTTTGCAGATTTTATTTCCAAAAAGATTTAATTTATTTTTAGTTGGAGCTTTAATCAATGTGATGGCAGAACTTTGAAAAAAAAGCTCATTTTTTCCCATGAATGCAAAACGTGCTTAATTTTAGTTTTAATTTTTTACGAAAAAAATTATTGAAAAACATAGTTAAAATATTTATTTAAAAATTCATTAAAATTAGAAATTTAATTTTAAGATTAAAACATTAATATCATTTAAAAGATAAATTTTTGATCTTTCACTTCATGTAAAAATCTTTTTTGTGCGGTAATTTTTTCGGAAGTTATAGCAGAAACACGTCAAAATTTCCCTTAATTTTTAAATAAATAAAATTCTAATTAAAAATTCGAAAAAATAACCGAAATACGAACATTCCCGACCTCCAAGATATACACGTGCCAAATTTGGTAGCTGTAGTTTGAATGGTTTGGCCTGTAGAGCGCCAACACACACACACACACACACATTGAGCTTTATTATAAGTATAGATTGCATTATTTCTGAAATTCTTCAAATATAATATTATAATGAAGCTTCTTCCTTTACCTCTCTGAAATCTCTTACTACAGTTTTTCTTGCCCAAAAGTTTTTTTTAAAGTCTTTAAAATAAATATGGAACTTATTCTAGAAAGAAGGCATTGAATAAAAATATTTTCAATTTCTTTGTGAAAAAAATTTGCTAGAAAAAAAAAGAGTAATTGATTTGGTGAGTATGTAGATTTTATGAAACCAACGACTCTCCTTACGAAATGGACCGAAGAACTCTGCTTTGATAACCTTTACATTCATCTTTATTCTTTTATATTAATTTTAAATTGAACTGTACGAAGACTGTGTTCTTCATGGCATACTTTTCTTTCAAACATTTGTTACCCAAGCTCCTGCTCTCAATCAATTAAACTTGACGTATTTATATGTAAACCTGGGAACCTATTAATGTAAATCAGACTAACACGTTTTTCGTAGATCTCATCTATCGCATAACTTCGGGTATTACTGTATATGCATTGAAATTATTTAACTGTATCATGATTACAAAAATTCAAATGCAAGTTGTTTCAAAAAGACATATTACGATTGAAAAAAACTTATTTTAGAAAATAATAAATAGAATAAATTTTTGACAAACGAGGTTATGTTGCTTTATTCGTACCGTAGTAGTTCTACGTTCGTTTGGTGGCAGGTGAAACTATTTTTAGACCTTAAAAGAATGCCAATTTATTTCATGGCATTTCTGCTCGATGCAAATCTGTTACAAATAAAGGAATCTTTAAAAGCGAGAGGGCTGAACATTTCTCCGGAAACAAATCAAATCATGTAGGCTTCTAAAGCACAATTACTCTATAAAAATATCTTGTTGTGATTTCCAACATTCTTTCGAAAAAGTAGCGTTTCATTCCGAAATTAATGACCACACAGTAAAATTGTAAAAGGCCTATCGATGTAGATATATGCTCTCCATAAGTGTATAAAATATTTTTTTTCATATAAGGAGTCATCTCCATATATTTATGCAAACTCAATTTTTTTCAAGTAGCATATCTGAATTCTCTATATTAAAATAGTTCAAAAATATATCTTAAAAATGAACACCTGACTTTCATTTTTCAGCTGCTATAAGTCTTCTAAGTTTTTTTTTATTAATATTAATTACTAAACTTATTCAGAATTTTAACTTATTTTAAACAATATATCTAGGAAAAATTATTGATGTATTATTTGTCGGCAATTAAATATACAAATAAAAGCATGGGTTTCAAATTCTTATTTTATTTTGTTTCCCTGCGTATAATGGTAAAAATAAAAGCAAAAATAGTAATTTTTCATTGTGCAAAATAACCCCATTAATGACAAAAAGGAAAACTTACATGAAGAAGACGAAGAAGATTAATATTAGAGTGTTTTATTTACTACGTTTACTTATAATAGAACAACGTCCTGCCGGCTTCCTAGCATAGGGGTAGCGCGTCTCCCCGTCATCTGGGCATGGTTGTTCTTCTGTGTTCTATCTGTGAGGTGAGTGAATGTGCCCTCCTGTAAAAGGGAGTTGTGCAAGCGAATATGACGCATGAAGTAGCTAAATCATACTCTTGGCCCTAGTTGGCACTACTGAAAAAACAACTCACTCGCTCCCTCGGCTTAAATCGCTGAGGGCTTGTAAAGTGCCATAAGTCACAACACAACAATAGAACAACGTACTAGATCTTTATTTTTGTACCGATTTATCTTACTATCAATTTAAAAAGTTGAAATCATAGGAGATGCAATTGAAAATTTTAAAGATTATGCAATTATTAATATGTATGTATAGATCGCTCTTTATGCGAGCACACAAATTACATCCTGCTCTTAATTAAAGGTTTTGGTTAATTTTCCATTATGAAAGAAGAAAAAATGTATATAAAAAGTAGAAAGCCTTTCAATGGAACTCTAAGACAAATCAAATCAGGAATTGCGTCTAGGATATCAGTATTACACTTACCGGATTTTTTTTTTCAATTAGAGAAGAAAATCCACACAGTACATGCAATGTGTATTTTTAAAATTGCAGAATCCACATTGGGAGTATAATTCAAAATTACCCCTTAAGAGAAAGATTTTTAACGCTGAGTCTGTCGTATGTCATAGGGCAAACAATTTTTTTCATCTTTAATATCTTAAGATATTTCGAGTAGAAACAGTTTGCTATGCAAAATTAAACATGTAAAAAGTTTGCAATCCAAAATTTTAAAAAAAATTAGAAATTGATTTATTTTATAAGCTAGTTAAAGCGACTTTTTTTTTCAACCAAGTAATAAGAAAAAGGATAATGATGAATAAATAGTTAGCAAAAAAAATTAAATTTTAATGCAAGATTGATTTTTAATCGAACCTTCTCTCTTTGTCTTTATGTACATGTATCAGAGTTATTTTCCGGCATTTCTTAAAAAAATGTCCGCAATTGTTCATGAAGTTTAAAGCTAATGAAGGTTTCATGCTTAGAAATGGTAATCATTCGTAAGTTGAAATTATTTTCTTTAGTTTTAACGTATTTTTAGTTTTAACGTATAACGGTAATCATTCGTAACGGTAATCATTTGTAACGGTAATCATTCGTAAGTTGAAATTATTTCCTTTAGTTTTAACGTATTTTTAGTTTTAACGTATAACGGTAATCATTATAACGATAATCATTCGTAAGTTGAAATTATTTTCTTTAGTTTTAACGTATTTTTAGTTTTAACGTATAAAGGTAATCATTCGTAACGGTAATCATTCGTAACGGTAATCATTATAACGGTAATCATTCGTAAGTTGAAATTATTTTCTTTAGTTTTAACGTATTTTTAGTTTTAACGTATTTTCGTATTTTCTTTAGTTAAACGCTTTTTTATTTATTTGAAAATATATTATATAAGAATATCAAATACGTCTTACCTTTCAGAGTTCAAATTTTATTTTCTTGCACAAGAAACTATCTTCGGTCTGCGTCAGACAGGTGTTTGACCTTCTTCCCCGTAGACAGTCTTCCCATAGACAGTCCCCATAGACAGTCGCTTTTGGCACTCCTCAGCGTTTGATCATTGCTCGAAAGCCTGTCCACTGCACGCCTTCTGAGCAACAATCAAAAGGCGAGAAGACTAACAG
>JAPMOR010035615.1:0-36014 GCA_026543865.1 Argiope aurantia
ATCTATCATTGCTGCATCATGAGTTGGAATATTTAGAAGTTAACATTAACTTCAATGCTATCCCCTATACTGATTGTACTGAGTACATAATTATCTTATAGAAAGATATATGACATTTTAATACTTCTAATTCATTCTCATAAATCATCAGCATAGATCTAAGAAGGTTTTAGAAACATAGCACTACTACATTTTACAAATTGCAACTTGTAAACACTTTTTCATATACTTATGCAATATACATATTGTGTTATATACATTGACTTGATAAATTCCTCGCAGAGTTCCTTTCAGTACTCTTTTACATCTACTTAAATTTTAATTAATAATTAATGATAAATAAAACTAGTCTATTAGAAAAATTATATTTAAAAACTGAATAATTTCAAATGACAATTTTATACCAAGTCTAAATCGAATTGAAACATATATATATTGTTTCAAAAAATTAATTAAAAGGTTTTTATATATAATACATTTTTGAGGAATGGTAAATTATTTACCACATCATCTGCACTGTCATCAGATGAGGATGATTCAAATAAATTATCCAGATCTTTGTCTGTTACTTGAAGATCTTTTTCACTTGTAAAACTAGAGCCTTGATTTCTTGGAGTCAGAGGAGAAGATGGCTGTTCTCCATTAGATGGTGGTTTTGGTGGGTCTTGAATTGGTGTCAATGGTGCAGAAAGCACTTGACCAGGGGTAAGGATCTGTGAATCAGGAGTTGGTGGCAAACCAGGATCTTTTGGTTTGATATCTTCTTCCTACAAATTAAAAATAGTAGGTATTATGTAAGACTAATAATAAATATTAACTTCAAAAAATTTCATACACAAATACAGAATAGCATCATTTTATACACATTTCCCAGAACATATAAAAAATAATATATAAATAAAAAAAACATAAAATTAGTTTAAATTTTTAAAAACAATTTTGTTTTTTGAAATGCAACCAATACTAATCTAAAAGAAATAAAGGTTTTAATAATAATAATATGTTACTAGATAGTATGGATAGTATTAAGTTTTAAAAATAAAAAATATTAAAAAAATCATTTTTATAGCAAATTTTGAGTACTAATTGTACATTTATTTTATATGATTTAGTTGCATGCAGCTAGATGCCTAATTAAAAAATCTTTAAACACTGTCTTATAAAATATTTGCCAGTATTAAACATAATATTAAATAGGATTAAATTCATTGAATATTTTTCAATCATATTTTTTTACACTATGTAGTTCAAAGTTTTGAAATGAAATCCATAGTACTTTTAAAAGAAGAAGGAATAACTTCTTCTTCATCATCATTGTAATAATTTATAGGGCAAGAAAGTTGTCCTCTATTAAAACATATAACACTAAAGTCATGAAAGTACCCCCTGAATAAAAACAGATAAATGCAATGACTGCAAGCAAAAACTTTTTAAAAAGAGGAAAATTGCATACATGCCAAAGTTTTCCATCATATTACCTATTATAATGGTTCTGAATGTGTTGGGCTTGTGATGAAATGTTTTAGTATATTATATATATAAATTACAATTAAACTTCTAATATATTCCTAGAAAGAATTTATGAGATCCAAAATCAAAACGAAAATATAAAGATAGACGTAAATACAATACATACATCCACTCTTGCACGAAATCCAGTTGATGATGGGCTATCTTCATCAAATTCATCATTGAATTCATAAGGATCTTTGGGTTTTAAAGGCTGACCCTCATCAATTTGCATAGCGTTTGAACGATCTTTCCCATAGAAGTACTGATCTCCATTTTCAAGAGCTTCTGTTTTAAAATTTCTCTCTGGTCCTATTTTTCTCCGCTTCATTGATGAATTTTCCCTGTTAATAGAAAGACAAATTAATAGTATAAAATAAAACATATTACAATTACTAAAAGCGAGAAAGTATTTCTATTTATCAGTAACTTTTTTCTATCTAAACTCTTAACTAAATATTTTAAATAGATGAAAGAGGTTTTTCATTTTATAATGATTTTGGTGCTTAGAAATACAATGCAGTCATAAAAATAAACTGATGAAAAGTAAAAAAAAAGAAATTTTTCAAGATCATTCTATTAAAGTACAAAAATTCTGACTAAAAATTTAATCATAAGTTACAGAATATGACAATTTAGCTAAAATCAATAAAAAAATTTTGCAGGAATTTAATAACAATCAAAATATTACTTGAACATTTCCAGCTTTTCAAAGTAACTTTAAATTTAATAAAACATGTTATAAAAAAAACCATGCTCATCTCTGATTAAAATAAAGGTAATAAATAAAGGTATCATGATATTCAGGTACCTTTCTGACCACAGTTTGGAACAACATATATATATTAAAAAAATGTCATTACTAGTTTAGCTAAAGTGTGAAAATACAATGTTTAATGCAATGTGTTTCATTAATAGTATATGGCTAGAGAAATAAAATTGTTTTTCTATAGAAATCAATGATTCTAATGAAATCAATGATAACTAACCATAGCGAATTATTAAGGAATGTGTAGTCATATAGTAATCCATCCATCACCAATTCATCATGAGGATCATCATGAGAACAAACAGTTAATGATGGCCTTTTCAATCCCTGAACAGCAATAAGAGAAGGAGCAGGCACTGTGGGAACGGAACTCGATGTAATAGAAGGTTTTACTTCCTCTACTGGTTCTTGAATCCAATTATTGCTGTTGTTATTTGCTGTGCCATTACTACTGTTATTACTACAATTGTTTTGAGAGTTTGAAGATTCTTCTTTTATTTCCACTTTTATATTTTCAACCACTGTTGCAGCATTTTGGAAAGGAGATGATACCTAAAATATCAGATTATGGTATATAAATAATTTGTCATTTAATAAAATGCATTTTTGATAAAAAAAAAAAAAAAGTAGAGAAAGAATAATGTAGAGGAGTAGATTGTTCAATAGAAAGAGAAAAGTAAGACACAAATTTTAAACTATCATTCTAAAGTCGCTGGAAATCAAGATTCCTCTTAGTTTCTTTTTAAACATTATAATTAATAAACAATAAATTTCTTCAAAATTAATTTAAAAACCATTTCTATATTTTCCCCCCATCAAAAATGCTAATATTTACCAACAAATTAATACATATTTCACAATTAGAACATTTATTTTTATGCAGAGGAATAACATTAACTTTAATTCAGATGCATAATATTTGTATAATATGGGTGATAAAAAGTACAGAAAAGGAATTTATCTCTGCTCGACTTGAAAGAAGTTTAACAAAAGAAAATTCAATGCCATTTGATAATATTACAATACTTAATCAACTTATAAATTGACAACTGTATATGAATTAATTATAAATCATTAGTACAAAAAACCAAATAAATTTGCTAATAATCTACAATCACTCTTAAATTGCAAGAAAAAATAAATAAATATGCAAATGGATAAAAAAGATCTTACCAGGAAAAATTCAATAATGTGATATTTAGTCAAACAGAATAACTTCATGATATGGCTATGCAATTAGTTAAACCATAAAGAAGTATTAGATTTTCCTAAAGGTACATTAAATTAGAATTCAATGCATTCAAGAAAATGTATGTATTTGAATAATTAATATAAAACAAAATGTTAGAGAAGGTGCAATTTTACATTCATTTAAATTTGTAAAAAAAAAAAAAAAAAAAAAAAAAAAAAAAACCACTAAAAGTTATACATAATGTATGTATAGAGCTAGTGGTATATGTATGATAGCTCGACAATTTCTTTAATGAGATACACACAGGGCAATCTCATTTTCCAGCATTTCCCCATAACAAGGTGTGTAATGAGAAATTGTTGCAAAAAAACTTTAGTATAAACAATTAAGCACCCTTGCACAAGCATGTCTATATAGATCCATGTATTTTCTAAGAATATGAAGTCTTCCGCTTTATTATGAATGTATAATGTTACATATGCATATGAATGCATATTTTATTTCAGTATTTAGTTTTGTATTTGCATGTATTTCCTACTGTAAAAGCGAGCGTCTTTTAACTTTGATATTAAATAAATAATCATGATAGTGTTTAAAGTAAAAAATTAAGTCCACACTTATAACATAAAAAAAAGTGATTTTTTCCCCAACTTCTCTTAAAATTAGCAAATTATCAATTAATTCGAATGGATACATCATTTCAGAAAATGTCAGTGGGTGCAGAAAAATAACATGACTGAAAAATTTTAGAAGGGAATATCCAAAATTTTTTCATTCTGTTTATATCAAAACTGAATTTTAAAAAAGTAAGAGGATGCATTAAAAATTAATATTTTATCATGTATTAAGAATGTTGCAAAATTATTTTAATATATTTTGTCTTTTTTTTTTAAATTTATTGATACCATTTTTGTTAATCTCGATAAATATAATATATGGATATCAAGAGATTCAAAACAACTGATAGTGAAAACAATACACTTAAAAGTACATAGCAAAAAAATTACAATAATTTAAAATATATAAATTTAAGTTAAAATTTCATCACACTGGATTTTACACCATTTGCATAAAATCCAGTGTAATGAAATGTAATTAAGCATTACAATGAATTAGAATTCACTATTATAGTACTGTAAAACCTATTAGTAGGTCATATAAGAAAAAATAGCATATTGAATGACTGAATATGCGAGGTATTAAAATGGCTTCATTTTAATTAGAATAAGATTAGTTAAGTGTCATACATGCTATTCAAGTACTTTTGTAGAACAGCTTTTCCCATGTTTGATATATGTATCTCTTTTGCGCACTTAATATATCTTGCTTCATTCTTATTATCTGTTACTCAAAATCAATCAGCATATTCCTCTTTAATTCCCATGAAAATTTAAACATATTATTATCAAGCATAACTAAACTAAATCATTGCCATCTAAAAATGAAAAAAGTCTGAACATTTTTTAAAAATCACAAGTGCCCAATCCATATTTCGTACAATAAAATCAGAGTAATCATTTCAGTATTTTAATATATGATGGTGATCATTGTTGAAGAAAGAAAGAGCTGAAAAAAACCCCGTCATTATCGTTATCTTAATATGTGCTGACATTCCTAGATCTATTTCACTTTATTGGAATTCTTTTGTTTTGTCATTTTTTGGTTTCCCTTCTCTTGATAATCCCAGATTCTTTTGCACTTTGAGAAAATCAAGCACTTTTTAAAGCCCCTCCCCAACTTAAACACATTTAAAGTTTCAAAACTGATTTCAAATTTAAGCATCTTTCATGATATTACGTATCTGTTTAATATCAATTCTAAATTGATTAAAAATCATAAATTAAATAATGCATCCAGTAGTTTTCACCACTATTACATCAAAGCTTAGGTAGACATGATATTAGGATGACAAAAAGACAGTTAAAAGTTGCTGGAGATTCTATATTGATTAAGCAATTGCATTTGTGAATGTCACTGTTAATGTCCATCAATGGTGCAATTTTTTTTTTTATTTTTATTTGAGACTTAATTGTGTTTTGGTATATAGTTGTTTTGTCATGCTGAGTAAAATGGAAAAAGATGGCACAAGTATGAAAAAAAATTACACGAGGCCAGTAATATCTAATGAATAATTAAAACAAGGTTAAATGCTAAAAAAGAAGCCTCAAAATGGACAGAGAGAAAGTGAGAGAAGAGAGAGGCAAATAGAGATAAGATGTTTTACATTAAGATGCTGCACCACAGAATCTAGAAAGCACCAATTTAAAGAAAGGGGCCTAACTAATAAAAAATTCAGAGTAATTTTAAATATCTTATCTTTTTAAAAATTAAAATTGCCTAAAATGATAAATTTGTTACATATATAACTGCTCTTTTTATTTGAGATTTAGCAAATCATGAAGGATAAGGAAGGAGTTCTACTATAAGGGATAGTTGATATAAAAAATGTTCCCTTGCTTTAATTACTTGTTACCGAATATTGGAAATCCCTCCATGTCTCAAAAAAACTGACACTGCATTGCGATACATAAAATATTATATTATAGTATATGCCTTAATAAATGTAAAACCTACTGTTAAAATTCTTTTTCAGTTTGAAAATTAAAACTTATTTTTGTAATACTTACTGATTTATTGAAAGGTTGGACAAAAGTAGAGTGCCCAATCCTATTATTCAAAAATCTACTTCATATACATAGTTCATTGTTTAAGCTAATTTGTAATAGTTTCACAATACAATAATAGATAAGCTCTTAAGTATAAAAATGAGCATATTTTACAATTCTGATGCATATTTCAAATAATATAAATGAAAATTATTTCAACTTTATATTCCACATACTGTGTGCGAAAAAAGTATGAGGTCAACATGTAATTGCATGAAAATATGCTTTATTTTCATTTCACCTAAATGAACTTTTTATATTTTTTACTTCTGCTGCATAATTTTGTGATAACACTTATACTACATAAAAAACATAATTTAGCTTCAAAATATTGATTTTACAAAATTTAACATTAAAGGAAATAAGGAAAAAATTATAAGGGCATGTTGTAAAATACTTAAAAAATGTTTCAATAATCAAGAAAACTACCTTTTTTTTTTCAATCACTTGAATAAGCTGAGAGGTCATAGATCCTGAAAGATCTTTTAAAATGTTCACAGATATTTTTTCCCAAGCGTCTTTGATAGCGACGACAAAATCTTGTGTACATTGATACTGTGTGCCATTTTTATAAACTTCTCGGGCTAGAAGTCACCATAAGTGTTCGATTGGATTAAGATCAGGACTTCTCGCCGGCCAATCAAGTAAATTTACAGAATTAGCTTCAAACCAGAGTTTTGCACTCGTAGAAACGTGTATCAAAGTATTATCCTGCTGAAAAATATAGTCCCCTGAAGTAATTAGTGGTGCTTCAGATAACAAACTTTCTCCTAACATATCAACATTTCTGTCTGAATTCATTTTACGGTTGATAAATACAACTGGAGTGGTTCCATTTCCCACAAAAGCGCCCCATACCATAACCGAGCCACCACCATATTGACGCCTGGAAAACACTTCCTTGGTCTTTCCAAATACCAGGTCTCATACCAAAAATAACGAAAACCATCAGGTCCATCAAGATTGAACCTTTTTTCATCCTAAAAAATGACATCAACCCATTTTTGACTAAGAGAAATGTATTTTTTGGCAAAGTAAACTCTTCTTTTCTTATCATGATTTGTAAGAAGGGGGTGTGACACTAATTTCCTATAAGAAACTTGAGGATGTTTACTCAAAACATTTTGAACAGTCCTTGTTGAGCATGGTAAACTCAAATTTTGTCTAACTTCATTTACGGTTTCTCTTTTCTCGCAAGCTCTCCTTACAATCATTCTTTTTTGTCGACGAGTGAGAATTTCTGGTCTCCCAGTTCGCTTTTTCATACCATACATCCCAGGATTTTTTTTAGAAAATTATAAACCACCATTTTAGATCTCTTGATTCTTTTTGAAATTTCCCATCCACTTAATCCACATTCTCGAAAAGCAACAATTTTTCCTTTTTCTGAGTCAGAAAGTTGAGTTCCGTTGGGCATCATTTAAAAATTCACACTGAAAGTCGCCGAGTGGGAAATTCTTTTCGCAAATGAATCTTTTAACTTGAAATTGCCATTTTATGCTTTCAAATATGCAAATTTTTAAATAATTACTGGAGAAAAAGCAATGTCCTTATACTTTTTTCCGTTTTCATTTAGGTTTAAAAATCAAAATTTAAATTTTAGCAGATTTAAAATTGAAAATTTTAATTACTTTACACATAAAATATTTTAGTTTTACTTCTATTTTTGCTGCAAAAATTTGCATACGATTCTGTAAACAAGGCTTCTAGATTGGGCGATTTTTCGCGTGTCCTTATAATTTTTTCGGGCACTGTATATCTTTCCTCTTTTTTCATGATATATCTCAGCAAAAGAATTAGAGCTTCTACTATTATCAAAATTTCTGTATAAGTTAGAGTAATATGGGTAAAAATTTCTAAAAAGTTTTCTTGACTAATTAAAAAGTTCACGAGTTCAGTTTTTTAGAAAAATTTATACATTTTCAATCAATGTTAATGTGTAAAACAAAAGAGTGAAAATTATAACTGTAATACCACAATTAAAGATGCTTCCAGACAGAAATTTCTCATCTGCTCCAACATACAACTGCTGAAAGTAAAAATTTCAGCTATTGTCCATTGACGAAGTTAACTCTGATAATATTCAAGTAAATCTGTAGCACAATTTAAAAAACTACCTACAATATTCTTATATATCAGAAAAATTATCGTCATTTTCGTTGCCTTCTCATTTTCTCTCACTTTAACGGAATGATTTTCTATTTAGCAATATACATACATATAAGTACATATTTTTCTAATCAAACACATACCAAAATGGCATCATCTGAACTTAAAAGTTTAAAGAAAAGCATAAATTATCACCAATTTTTACAAAGTGAAATGCAAGACAAAAAAATACCTGGTCGCTTGAATTTTTTTCTTTGTTATTCCCGTTACTGTTTATTTCTTGAGTCGTTGATGATGATGGACTTTTAACAGCTACTTTCTGGTCCTGAGATTCCGAGGGCATTTCCTCATCGTCTTCCTCATCCTTTATTGCAGGAGGATGTGGAGAGAGTGTGGGCATTGCAAGTTCTGCTGATTGTGAGTTCGTACCATCAGTCATAGGAGTATCAGGGAGGGGAGATGATGGCTGGACAACTGATGTGTGCAATTGTGGAAGGCCACTTGGAGTGGAGGAGCGTAACGACTGACTTAAACTTTTAAATTGAAAGTTTGTATTCACACTATTAGGCAATGTGGAACCAGGCATGGAACCCATAACAAAGGTAGAGGAAGCAGAAAAATTGTCTATTTCTGAACTATCAGAAAACGCACTGCGTTTGTGAAAAGGAATTGAAGTCCTATAACGTGTTTGTTGTTTAAGTTTATCTGGTTTTTCGTTTTTACGAGCTGCAATGACAGCAGTGTTTGTATTAGTTGAGCTGCTTGGACTATCAACAGACACAGCAGGACTTGATGTTGTCACAACTGGACTCGAAGAACTTGTACTTGTAGGCATCTTTAAACTGTTTGTTTTATCTTGGTTCACTGATTTCGACCTTAAAAACAAAATATTAGATATATATTTCTTAAACAATTTTAAAACAAATGCAAAAACATAATCACTTGAATATTTTAGAATACAAATTTGAAAAATTCTTAACTTTTATTAATCAGTAGTACAGTTACAGAAAGAGGAAATGAAATAAAAAAATTTAACTGATAAATAAACATGGGAAAGGAAATAAACATCTAAGTTTAAAATAATTTAAAACGCAGATTATAATTTCTCAATAAAAACAATCAATGCAGTTTGTTTTTAAAATTTTCCAATTCTTTATCAATAACCAAGAAAGAGGGAGAAATAAAATTTTTATTAATTAAAGTTAAAACTTCATCAAATTATCTTAATATAGAAAAATGCATGGTTCTTATTTCAAGTCAAAATAATAATGAAATTAACAATAAAAACATTTTAAATCCTCCTGTGGAAAGTGGGGAAACAGTCATTTTTTTATGACAGAGCATGCAACAGATTTAGTAAAGCAACAGATTTCGTTTCATTTGCTAGCTTTAAAAAAAAAATGATTATCAACAAAAAAAATTTGTACAAAATTTACTTTCAATAATAGTAAACTTTGAATTAGTAATATCTTCTAACTTCAAAAAAAGAATTATTCAGAACTGCATAATGTCCTGAAATAAGCTACTGGAATATTCCAAAAACAATTTTGGAAATGATATAATATGATATAATTCATATTATTTTAATACTAAACATTTGAAATCTACATAAATAAATGATCAATAAATAATAAATCAATTAACCTTGAGCAATCACATCTGACTAATGATGAAGGATCACTGAAATCCCATATTCCAGCCTGGTCACTTCCTTCTGGATTTTGTTTTCGACCCTGAAGTGCACTATCTTGCCAAACAGCTTGTTTTATTTTCCATGCAGTTGTGTACACAGAATTGTATCCTGCATTTTCTCCAAACACATCTGTGGATGTCCCTCGAAAAGTAGTGTTTGCTGACAAAATGGGATCACACGGAGATGTTGGAGGAGTAAGGACACCTGTGAGTAAGGAAGTCTTTTGCTGGGAAGCACAAAAGCTGGAAGATGAAGTACCAAATGATGCAAACTGAGAAACATTAGCATTTGATCCGATGGCTGCAGCCTCATCAATTTCGGTGACAAGTACGTAACTGGATGGATACCGCATTCTTATTCCACCTGAAAATTAACATTTAGATACAAATGAGAATTATAGTGATCAAGAATAAAAATTTGTTTCCATCTTTACTGAAATATAACCCTCACAAGTCAGTACTTTTAATGTGATTAACGATCAAAATCCGTGCAATTTTTTTCTATAATTCATTTACTTGCTTTTCCTTTCATTTTTTTTCTAGATTAATATTACAAAATCAAAATAATTTACCAAATCAACACTTTTTAATTTGTTAAAAGAAAATTAATTTTTAATTTTAAAAAGAAAATAACAATTTATATTATTTGTCTGCAGCTAAAATAAATGACCATTACAATTAAGACTGCATACCTTAAATTTCCAGCAATTAATTTTTCAACGAAAGCAATTTTATTTCTATGTTACAATTCTAAAAAAATATTTGAAAATTAAAATAATTTGTAGCATTTCAGTTTCCCCCCCCCCTCTCTTTTTTAATTTACTAAAGCTATTTCATTCTTTAAACAAAGCTATTACACCTGTGTTTTTGCCAAAATTAAACTGCTTTCATTTTTGCTTTTATTTCATTATATAAGCAGGACAATTTAAAATCACAGCAATTTCTTTTACTGTTTTGCTTGATTTTTGTCTTACTTAGTATCGTCAAATTTTAATGTGACTAATAGGAATACCACTAATCTTTTTTTATTGTTATCGATTCATTTAGATTCCTTAAAATTAACGTCAATAAAAATCAAAAACTATGTTGCCTTGATTTGATATGTGTATTTAGTGAACAATAAGAGTAATGAATTTGAAAAACAATTACTGAACACCTAAAAATCAACCAAAAATTGGATTCTATTTCAAATATTTCTAAATATAATTTGCAATTTTTTTTTTAAAAAAAGTACATAAAGTATAAAAATACTAATCTAGCAAAATTTTGTTCACTTGATGTTTGCAATCTAACTATGATTGGAACTTAATTATAATTTGTTGTATTATCCTTAATTTTTACTAGCAATTTTCAAATTAAAATATAATATACAAGGGCATAACAATAAAAATATAACAATCTAGTATTTCATACAGAGAATGTTAACTAAATCAATGGAATAAAAATGATTAGTAAAAATCTGAAGGGGGAATAATAATTCAAATACTAACCAACAATGATTTCTACTGCAGGCATGATATGGTCGTCATCAGGTAATGTTTCTTTTTTAGATCTAATAGGATAAAAATGGTTCCACTCACTTATCAATCTCTGAGTGGTTAAATCAGTATCTTTATAGCTCTGCCCAGTCAATGTACCTGCCATTCCATATGGGCAAAGTATCACTGCAATAAAAAATTAGAAAATAAAATTACATACTTAAATATTAAAACAATTATAATATTCTGCACATTTAATTTTTTATATCTGTTTGTATATAATATAAATAGCATTTAAATTTAGTCAAAATGAGGTATAAATAAATTACTGCATAACTAGTTACATGCATTCAGCATGTATGCATATCAATTCAAATCTTCATTTTGGCAGTCAAGGTGTAATTTTTTATCTAATAAAAATTAAATCTGAGTAGTTCATTAATCAGTTCATTATGATTTTTTGAAAATTTTACTATGCAATCATTTAATATGTATATTCATCATCACTTGACTTTAAAATAAGAACTTGCAGAACTTCATAAGAAATAAACTCTGCAGTTAACTGGTTATAATAATCAGTATGGAGAGATTATCTTACAACACTATTCAAAATCTTTAATCAACCATATGGTCAAATAAGTATGAATAATTAACATACAAAACTTGCAAATTTTTTTTTAAATCTTTTAATGATTTAAGCAGATATTGTTATTAAAATAGAATTATTTGGAAATCTATTCCAAACTTTTATCCAATTTAGATTTAAATTTTATACTCATTTTCAAAAGTAGCAATTCTATTAATTTATATAACTTCATAAATCTTCTTTAATGCTCAATTTCATATCTATTTTCTAAAAAACTATTTTATTTGCTCTTATGAAGATAGACTACTAATATTAGCATAATATACTTTATCTGTGAATCAATTTCAGATATGCATTATGAGGTGCTAAACCTAAGATAAGAATCTAAAAACCTTGTTTAAATACCATGCAGTAATAAATATGTTGGATTCAATTTGAAGAACAAATATTTAAAAATACCTTTTAATCCAGTGTGACACCCTTGTGCTAATGATAAGTGCTGACGTGTCAGTTGACACACTGGAATTCGTTGTCTGACATCTACACTTGCACATACTGTACTTTCACCATGGATGAAGAAGTTAAAAGAAAAAGAAAGCTGTGGGCTGAAAAGCAAATAAAGCCTTTGTGATATTTATATTTTGAAAAATATTTATAATTATTATTAAATTAATTTAATTATTCAAGATTTTTAAAAAAAATGTTACCTTCTTATACTTTTCTCATTTCCATCATATGGTTGAACAAACCATCTTCCCAGACGCGAGAAGCCCCGTGACAACAAACTCCTATTTAAAAACAATAATTTAATTTCTAATCTGAAAACAAAACAAACAGCAAAAATATGAAAAGATAAATTTTAAAAATCATACCTCTCAATTAAGTTGTGCAATGATTTGAAAAGGAGTGTACGGCATTCATATGACAATCCACTTTCCCACGATCCTTGCTCAGGATCCGCTATAAATTGAAGGAAAAAAAAAATCAGAAATCAGTAATACGAAGCTAAACAGAAATTAATATACTAATTTATAAAATTAATAAAATGAAATGTTATCTAATTATTAGAGATAATGTTTCATATGGGCAAGCAACAAAATTTAAATAGGAAAACTAACAATTATTCAACAACTTCATACTTTTTTTTATCAAGCAATTATTTATAAGAGTATGGCAAAACAAACAATTGGAAATACCACATTTTTAAGGAAAATCAGTTTTAATAATGGACATACTGATATCTTAGAAGTCAACTATGAAAATTCCATACCTTAAATTATGTCTGAAATAGCAAAGTTTTAAATTCTCAGGATATTCAATGGTACATTATGAAACAGAGGGCAAATATTTATGACAATTTATTCATTAATAATAAACATTAAAAAAATTAAGAAATAATTTCGATTTTCTTTTTTTATTATTAAAATAATACAGGTAACAAAGTAACAATTTTAAAAATTAAAGTAAATGAATGTAGAAAATATTCTAATATATATAAGTAACTTTTTCCTGTCTTCCTTACGGAACTGATGAAATTACTAAGCACCTCAATTAAGTACCATACACACTGCATAAAATTACAAATCTGGCTACTAATAATTTGGCTAATTGTATCTGATTTACTGTTTGTAAAACTTACTACAAAAGCATTTCATTTTAAATTCTCAATTGTAGCCAAAGTTGCAGTATTTAAACCTTGAACATGAGCTGTATCATTAATTCAAAACTCAGAATCAGTGGAATTAAGCAAAAATTAATTTTAAAATCTATTTTAATTTACTATTATTTTAATTTTTTAAAGACTTATATAAGACTTTCAAAAACTAAATGTTATATGAATGAAGTCTCAAAGGTAAGTTTTTTATTTTCTTACTGAAAAAAGTCTATTAACTGAAATACAAATATATAGGCCTGTTGCAATTTTAAAAAATTGCTATTTTCTTGCATGACAATAAAAGTTCAATTGCTAATCTTTTTTTATTTTACTGCATTATTTGAGGAAAACAATGTATTAAAGTACCTTTATTTTATAAATTTCTTAAAGGTAGGTGTATTTGGTAAAGAGAGAGAATAATTGTAATCACAGAGACATTCTTTTTCTTCTAAATCTGACTTCTTTTCATTTCAATAAATGTATAAAGAAGTTGATAAAATAGCAGTGAATGGCAGAACTCATTTATGTACAATCTGCAGATAATACCAACCGATTTCTCTATTTTAATTAGAAAATTCTTCAACTATTTTTTGATAATATATTCATTCATGTAATGTAATATTTTTTTCCCACCAAAAACTAACCTACTAAAAACACCCAACATTTTGAAATTTGCCAACATTTGAAATGCATTGCTAATATACAGAGGAGAAATTTGGATTAGGCGATAAAAGAAAAAATTTTTTACATCTAATTTGAAATATACAGCTATTATAAAATTCAACAATGTTATTTGATCAAACTTAGCAATTAAAAATATAGCTGCAAATTGTAATATTTCAAATAAATGCTTTATTGGCAGTAAATAATTGTAATCGGAAATACGATTACAATCAGATAATTAAAAAAAATGCAATAACAACTGTAAAACGTCATAATATTTTATTAAGAATTGCAGGAAATTTTCTTATATAAAGCATTTTAAAAATCACAAATTTTGAAGGAAGGAATTTGAAAAAAAAATTGCAGAGGAAGAAAAATAAAATTTCCTTTTTTTGTAAGGTTTTCAATGTTACAAAAATTACAAATTGATTTTTAAAGAATTAAATTAACTTCCATTCATAATTTGCAAAGGATGCATTGATCTAAGCACTAGATCTGTGGTAAAAAACTTGCATCTTATTATGATTTAGAGTTCAAACAGCAGAGAGTTATTCAATAGTAAGAGTCGAATATGAACCGTCACATACCTAAAATGTAAAAATAGTGTACTTAATCATTAATAGAAACCACAATAAAGTTTTCATTTTAGAGATGTAACTAACTGATAAAAAACGTATTGCAAATTACATCAATAATGGATGAACATTGCAAAACACAATGTAAGTTTTTTTTAGAGAATGCCTAGGCCCTCTTTGAAATAAAAATACAAATTGGTAGGCATTCTTTAATTTCATTCCTTAGTTCAATTATAGTAACAATTTTGAATTAATTAAATTTATCACAGCAATCTAATTAAATATAAGTTCATTTCAAAAAATTGTGATTTTCTTATATAATAAATCAGTGTGGCCTGCAACAACAGAAAAAATGTATCTAATAAATAATTCCTTCATTAGATTTCAAGAAAATAAACATAAAAGGTTCAAAGGGGGGGGGAGGATGGCACACCAAAAGATCGAAGAGCTCGAATCCTTTTCATATATGAAATGGAATTTGCAAACGACAAAATTAATTCACGAGTTCCCAAATGCTTCATTAATATAAGTTTTCTGTCATGCTATACATTTACAAATAACATTTTTATGACTGGCCGTTCTTCCGCGAGCATAAAGTAAATCGATTTTTTCAAATGCGACATGTTGGATAAGAGGTTATAATCACCCAATAACATTTTTTTTTTTATTGTTATCGGTCATGTCATCATACAAGGTAAAATTTCATATTTTCAACACAAGAATCCATTTTTATACACTACCCAAGAAATGATATACATAATAAAAAAAATTGCGGAAATTATAAAATCATCGTATTAAAATTGTATTTATTCCTTGCACCCATCCTATATTTTACTCAAAATACATTGCTTCATGACACTGTTTACCGCTCATAATCGAAAGCATTTAACAGATTTAAATATTTGGGCCGAACAGACAAGCTTATTAGAAAATAAGAAAACAGAAGATTTAATTTTTTTTTTCTGATTAAAAAAGCCATTTGATTGGTTTGGGGTGTGGAATTTTCATGTCAAATGGTTGTTCATTTATGATTTTTATGTTAGGCAGGATAGTGTGACAAACAATTTCGAGTAAACGAGTCTATATTAAAATTTTCTAACAAGTACAGAAAGAAAATAAACTTCCACGTTCCCCAATTTTATTTTCAAAAGTACTTCGCATAAGACGCTATCCGCCATAAGAAACAGCGGTAAAGAAACATCGTCGAGAAGGATAGCGGAAAGAAGGTCACAGTATCACCCCCAACGTGACGTGACGGTGGTCCAAAGCGGAAAGGGGGGAGATGAACGGATAGACAGGAAAGCGAGCCCAAGCATCCGATCAATAGGAAACAGGGTTGCTGAAAGATTAACACACAGCGCCACACTCCGATCGCAAAATGTTCAAAAATGCCACAAATTCAGCCTCGCGCGGATTGCACCTGATACGAAGTGAATATATGGAAATTTTACTTTAGTGAATATATGTTGTTATAAAGTAGATTATTAACAATGCATTTCAATAGCCGATGGGATAGATACCGACTG
The DNA here is from genome assembly GCA_026543865.1 of Argiope aurantia. Classification (NCBI taxonomy): domain Eukaryota; kingdom Metazoa; phylum Arthropoda; class Arachnida; order Araneae; family Araneidae; genus Argiope; species Argiope aurantia. The sequence continues at coordinate 16,420 of JAPMOR010035615.1, forward strand.
GACTTCCATACCAAAAATAAAGCGCATTTACAACTTCATTTTAATAATAATTAAAAAAAACTGCGGGAAGATTATTAATGGAATTATTCGATAGTGAATTATAGTGTAGCCTTTCTATTTAGTCTCAAAAATATACTTTTTAAAAATATTAATGTATTAGTTTTAATTTAAAATTCTGTACAATTACCTTAAGAGCATTCAATTAACAATTATTTTTCAAGGTAAACTGCACGCGCTTTTATATGTAGTTTATAAAAAAATATAAGATCGAGATTCTACAACTTAAAACATATAAAGTATACATCAAGTAAAATCAACACAAAACAAGAGATAAATAAACTAAATCTGTTATTATATCTGATAACATATTTCCACAAAACTCTCCATAAAATTCTAAGGGATATCGATTGTTGATTACTGAAAGAATTAACTGTCGCATTGATATTTATTATTAAATACATTTCATATTAAACTATCTAGAGAGAGCAGTCTAGATACATTAATTGTATAATTAATGTATCTAGACTGATAATGTATCTAGACTACAGATTAATAAAAAAAAATGAAATCGCAAAGACAATTATTCAGCATACCAGACTTAATCATTAATATATTTAATATTCTTGTGGGCTATTTTAATACATCCCCCCCCAAAAAAAAATAAAATGAAACAAAATTAGTAAGTAAATATTCACAATGACAGTGCTAAAGAATATGAAAACACAACATTCCTTAACTTTCCGCAATGGAGAGAAAATACGCAATGAAAAGCAATGTAGAAAAATTTAAAACAAAAAAAATGTTAACAAGTTAAGCCTGATTTTTAATTAAAATTTTAAAAAAATGTTCACAAGTGCAAATTTTTACTCTCAAAAATAAAATTGCTTTAAAAATTTGGCAGTTCCATGTGAAACATGGTGGCGTATAGAGCGCCAATACAATCACGAGCCTTGATTATTATGAATTACTAACATTATCATAAAAAATAAAAAAACGCAGATACTAATAATGAAAATATTCCAAAAACAGTAACTTGTAGATGAAAAATGATATGATATAAAAAATAAACATTAAATAATTAAACAACATAATGATAAATGCTTCTTTGTCATATTGTTACTGTTTTATCTTCAACTGTTAAGTTTTCCTAAACTATCTCTAATTGCCTTTTTAATTATAGGAGACGTAAATCAAAAATAGTTTTGGGAATTTAAATTAACAGCTTAGGAATTTGAATTAAATGGAACAACAGTTCAATGTATACAGAAGGCTAGAATAGATTTAAAATGAAAGAGCAAAATGAACAATCAGATTATTATCAGTATAAAGCACTATGACTTAAGTAAATAAAAATACTCTACACGTAGGAAATGGTAAAACTTTGGACCCCCTCCTAACCCCCAAATGGAAAGCGGAACGGCTATACATAATCTACAGCCTTTCTCGTACCTCACAGAAACTGCAGAAAGCATACACCAAATATTTTTTTAAAAATCTTAGTAAATTATTGACACAGAGTAAAAGTGAAAATTGATCAAATACAAATTTCATCAGTGATATTTGTAATAATTCGATTGGTGTAATTCAACTGAACAATGATTACTATTGTATCTTTACGGGGTTGGGGATTCTTTGCACGTTACAGAAAGCGGGAGAAGGGGAAAGCACGAAAGCACATACGTTTGAGGGAGAAATGGGAAACAAGTTCTGGCTAACCGAGACCTTAAATCTGTGTCAACTCGAATGTACCCAAAACAGCAGCCTTCCCGCCCCATTTTGGAATGGTCGAACCATCTCGCACTCAGCTGCCAAGTCAGTAACAGAGGGGGAAAAAATGAAGAGGGTTGCCAGAAATTTAAAAAAAACCCATTCTGTCGCCACATTAACAAAATTCAGGTACGCGATTACAGAACTCGGCTTTTTATAAGAATATGAAATCCAGGAGTTCATATGGTTTTCAAGCTCATCATACAACGGTTCAACTACACTTATATCTATTCATGTATAACGTCAGCAGAAGTATAAATCCTTATGATATTTTATCGCCAGTTCCGTTTCTTTTTCATCCATCACTTTTTACCACTTGTTACAAAAAACATACTATCTATACATCTATATAAACATACATCTATATAAACATGCATCCATATAAATATACAACATACATAAAAATTATCCTTTTTGTCACTTCAATAACAATAACAAAAAATTAATTTGTTTAATCAAATGAAACAAAATTGTACACAGTAATTCAAATTTTTCAACAAATAATAAAAGACAATTCACTCGGAAAAATTACACCTGTGGTTTGGATGTTAATTTTATAGTTGAAACTGAATACATAGTAATACTCGTAAAAGTGATAAGCCACTTAAAAAATATAGGAGAAATACTCATCACCGACTAAGCAAAAAGAAATTAATGGACGACCGACTAGTTTCTGATTTTTACACTTAATATCTCCGCATCTACAAACATCGCAACTAACGTTTGAACAGATAGATGTCCAGTGTGTTTTGGAATTTTATTACTCACTGAATCTCCATTGCTTAATAGTCATGCTTTCTTTATTATTTTAACCAGAAAAATTTTGAACGTATTTAATTCAAAATTCGATGCTATATACAAAAATAAAGTAAACTGATGTTTTTAATAATAAACTCTCTAATGCTTTTAACTTTTTAATGTGTTATATTTAAATAATATTATGCTAAAAGAATGCTGTTGTGAAATTTGGAACAATATTTATGGATTTCAGAAACAAAACACTGCAATTAAATGTAGAAGTTTGCTAAGTGAAATCGAATCGAACAAACTCCAACTATTTGGAAAGTAGATTTTAATGCAAAAATTAACTTAAAAATACATAAAAAGATTTGTATTTTCGACAAGGTTCCAATAAAAGGTTCTTAAAAATAGTCAAAATTTGAGAAAAAAATATGTAGCATAAAATTAGTGTCATTACAAGTATAAATTTTAACTTGTAAAAATTTCCGGCACTAATTTTTTTAAAGTTATAAAAAAAAAGTCAACATTTATTTTTAACTAATTAAAAATTCTAAAAAATTGGCTGTGACGCACGCATTCAATCGCCTAATGTTTAGTTTTGCCAAATTTGACAGCTCCAGGCCAAACGGTTTGCTCCCAGAGCATCAATACACATTTTTATTATTAGTACAGATTAATAATCAAATTATTCAAAATTAATTTGAAAAAGAAATAATTAAGCTACACTGAAAGACACTGACTGCAATGTAAGTTATAAACACTCCATTATTACTTCATACTAGTCGGCATTACTTGAGCGTATTAAGGAGTTTCATGTATTAAACGAATAGAACAGGTGTAAGATTATTGATATAGCTTAACTTAAATGCGTAATATAATCTGAAACCAGGAGAACAAGGAATGTCAAAGCGCTCATAAAATTTAATATAAATTAAATACAAGTAATATTATTTCTAGCGAATAAGCAGCCAGTTAAAAACACAGTAAATAGAATTTTACTACCGAATTTCATTTCTGTGTCATAGGCACAAAAAGAAAAAAAAGTCTTCGTTAACAGTAAAACGAATCACTAACAAATGAATGGCAACAAAGTAGATCTTGCATTCTATTCTTCAGTATTAAAGAAGCAGTTAATTAAAAAAAAGCGAGGGCAGGAAGAAAGCAACTGCGGTCACCGAGAAGAAAAAACTAATCCTGCAGTCCTTTCACAATCTTGTATCCCACAATGAGGGAAACCTCGGCAAAGCGGAAAAGTCAGAGGACTCAATCAATACGCTCGGAGAGAGGAACTGCAGAGACCGAAAGGCGAGCGTGCGATTATTTTTAAACTTCATAACAGGGAAAGGCAGAGCTACAAAGGAGAAGAAAAAAGTGCGCAACTGTAGGTGGGGAAAAACTAGAACTACAACGTTTATGGACGTGATATGATAATTTCACTTAGGTGCCACAACCTCGCAGATACGCTTCAGTGATTCTTTCGTAATGACATATATATGATTCTTGTCGAAAAGAAATTAAATTTTTTAAGAATACTACACTTACAAAGCAATCAAAAATCGCCCATCGCCCTCATACCCATCAGTTCTTTTGAACTAGAATGGTAATTACAGTAACAAAAAATTAACGATTAAAATGCATATAAAAATTTTTGAAATTCGCGCGCCACGTTTCGAAACTGAAAAACTATTAGGCTCATCCTACACAAAAGGAAGACTATTATTTTTCTTTTGATAATAAGACTTCATTTGGTTAGATTACAATTCTAAAGCTCCGATATAATTCGAACTTAAATACCAGTAATTGAAATCAAAAGGTTTTTGAAATATACATAAGAAGAAAAACACTAAAAACAGCACAAATAAAGATGAGCATTATCGTAAAACATTCACTAGCATCTTGAATATCAGAGAAAGGAAAAGAACGGTTTGAGTTGAACGATCGATTGATCTGCGGCCGCTGAAGCGTACTTGCAGTTTACAAATAAAAGAGAAGGGGGCTTATGCTTATTATTTATTATAAGCATTATGGAATTATTATAAGCATAATGCTTATTATTTATTATAAGCATTATGGAATCTATTTCGTTGATTTTGATAAAGAATAATTCAATTTAAACAATCTAATTTGATTCTTGAACTAAAGCTCATAGACTGCAATTGAAAACGCAGTGACAAGAAGCAATTGCACATAATATATAATGTGCAATAACTTACTTCTAGCTGCATCACTAGCACCTTACTTCCAGGACACAATGCCTGTTATGTTTAACCTCACCTAAATAAAAAGTCTTTAAATTATTACATTAAGGAGACTTTATATACAAAACTTTAATAAGCACACGATCTTTTAATGTAGAAAAAAAAATCAACGTTTGAAAAAAAAAAAAAAGAAGCAAAATCGGATGCTTTTTTTCAAAATATTTATCATGAAGGCTAACCAACACAATGCAGAATTTGGCTATATCAAACTTACATCCATACTTAGAAACACAGAATCTTATGCTGTTCTAGATTACTTATATACATGTTGATGTCACGAGGCGATTCATTAAAATTAAATTTCATTTCTGTAAAAGTACCCTTTAAATCCAGCCCTTTTATTTCCGTAGTTCACATTTTTTTTTTTTTTTTTTTGCATCATAACAAACTCAAGCAAAAGATATAAAAGACAATTAGCATATGTTATAAGGGATAATTAAATATAAATAATAAAGGAATTTAGCATCATATGAAGATTTTATTTCAACGAAAAAAATCATATAATTTAATTAACACAATTTTATTTCGATATTTCAAAAAATATTTTGCGTTCGGTTATTTCATAAAATAACAATCTTTCACCTTTCTCAATTAATATGATCTATTTAGATGATATTTGTTAAACTTTAGCATTTTACTATTTCATTATAATAGTTTATTACATATTAGAACACCAACAATGCACAATGTTTCATTTATCTCATAAATAGAAAAAAAACACAACTAAAATATGTTAATAGATATTTATTAGATCGTGTTTTCTGAACAATTTTTTATGCATAAAATCATGGAAATATTTTTTTTTAAAAAAAAGGTCAGGAATAATGTTGATAATAAAATTATTTTAAAATTAAACAAAAAACGGCCTCTTTGCAAAATAAAGTTTTTTTTTTTTTAAAAAAAAGAGAGAGGCGACCAAATTCAAGTATTAAAAAAATCGCTAATAAAAATATAATCAACATAACGAATTTGCAAATATCCTATTTTTAAAAATGATAGATGCAGAATGGAATCAATTCATGCTAACATATTACATGTAAATGATTCGTCCCAATTCAAATTTTGTGTTTACTATGAATTGTGCGATTATTGGTCATAGAGGTAAAACAGGTCTTTTGCAGTTCGAAATAATTGGATTATCGATCTTTCATTGATAATACAAAATTTTTAAAAAAATTTGCAAATCTTTTAAATTATTTCATTGCATTTAATCTATTAAATATTGTTTTATATTTACATTAGAATCATTCGATTTTGTTAACAATATTAAACAAGCTTAATTTAAATTAAATGACATTTTTCTGAATAAATATTTTATTAATCTGACTTTTTAAAAAAATTAATTAAATTTTTGACAGCAAGGTCTCATAACGATTCGGATTAACTGTGTGCAAATACAGAAAAAGAAAGCAGTCAATAACTCGAAACCAGAACCAAAAGGAGAGTTGGGGGGGGGGGGGGGGAAAAATGAAAAAAAATAAAAAAACGCCGCAGAGTAAAGTACAATATAAATGATTCTCTGGTTTAACAAAATTAAAAATTGTTAATTAATGTCATTTGAACTGCAGTAAGCCGTCAGTCAAGTATAGTTTGCTTGACAAAATTAACTGCCATGCAAAGTATATCACGTATCTGCTTTTTACTTATAATGTAATACAAGTATTCAAGATAAGAGTTTTCTCGTTAATCTCCGCAAAACCAGATCATCTCATGCAAATATTTTATACTGTAGTATGTTTTGTTTCAAAAATCATATAAATAATTATACTGTGTAAATTTTAGATCAAGCGCAGAAAAGGAATTCGGTATCCTCTACAATATTTCAGCTGGAAACATCTCTTCCCCCTTTCAACCAAAATAAAGTCTATAGTAATGAATAAGATATTAGAAGACATAATTTTTTTTTAATGATTTCTGACACAGTTGCTGAATTTACATTAGGATATACTGTTTAAGGTTAAAAGAATAAACAAAACAATGCCAATTAAATTAGGCCATTAATGTCAACATTATAAACACACGAAAAAATAACATAAATCACCAAAAATATTTTTAAAAATACATGCAAAGTTTACTATAAATGTTATCTTTTACCAGCCAAAGGGAAGAGTGAGAACTAACTGAGTTCTTAAATAGTTTAAACCCTTCAAACTTATTAATACATCAATTAATTCTGAAAAAAAAATCTATTCATCATGTTGAACAGACTTTTAAATATTCAAAAAGGATCCAACGATTGAGACAAGAATGATGCCATGCACTTCCATAAATATACTATCACCACTTGGTTAACTAAATATGATTTAAAAAAAAAACTGCTAATTAAATTAACTGTCCTAATTAGTTATTCTTTCCGATCCGCTAAAGTACTCACTGAAATTTTCCTATGCAATGATTTTCAATAAATCTTAAGGGCAATTCTTCAAAGACCTGGATTAAATTTTCCAAATGTTATTTGCTTTTGAAAAATTATATATAACGTTTAAAAAAAGTCGCTAAATTTAATAATATTTTTATGCCAATTACCAAACATGACAAACAAATAACGAATTCAATACGATTGCATACTGAACATTACATACTGAGTCGAAGAGTTTCAAGACTGGAAGATCTCTACCTACAATGGATCAGTCCAATCGCGCATACTTAATAAACCTCGACTATATACTGGGGTACAGTCAGAAGTTCTACTTATTTATAAAACCAAAAAGTACAAGTACAAAAAAGGTCACGTTTATTTATTAGGATGGAATAAAGAGCTGTAACTGAATTTATGAAACATTTGGGGCAAAATTAATTCAAAAATGTACCAATCAATGAAACAAATTTATGAAATTTTTCTTACCGCATAAAACCTCTTGGATGGAAAAGATACACAAGAACATGATACGCATACCAGATGACATGGCACGTCTAAGCCATCAGAGATTATTAAGCTAGTGAGTGATTTTGCAGCAAAAATTCGATGTTTATCAACTGCGAAAGATCGAGATCTTAACCCCCCCCCCCAAAAAAAAAAGATTCGAGACTTAATATGCATGAATAATTTGATCGTAATAAGTTTTTATTTCCTACATTTAAATCAATGAATAAAAATCAAAGAAAAAAATGTTGTAAAGGCATTTCGGTTACAGAAGATTTTTCGGAACTTCTTGAAATCGGTGAAGCGTAGGCCCAGTGACAAGGTGCAAAATAGAAGTATTATATATCAAGATTAACCAAAAAATGAAAGAAAAATTCCATTCGAAAATCAAAAAATTACACATTTGGTAGTATGGATATTTACTATGTAAACGAATTTATTACAACCAGACAAAAAAAATATTGCTGAACATTATTTAAATAATATGAAGAATTCGTCGAATTTATCCAAAATATCAGGATAAACCCAGTTGGATGCTCGTTGCATGATACTAAACTCAGTCACAGCCCTTTTTGGGGAGGGGAGTGATATCAGTTTGTTGAATCATCTATCATATTCCCCTCATTTCAAAGCAACTTCTCTGTTTAAAAAACTCAAAATAAAGCTAAAAGGATGGAATTGGATGATATTTCGACATATAAACAGATTCGAAGTGCGCTTTGAAAGTAGTTCGAAAAAGTAAATTGGAAGGCATTATCATTATTAAATCAATGTAACAAGCACATTGAAGCCGAAATGATATGTTTCGAATAAAAAAACTAAAACAATACAATTTTCTTAATTTAACTTTACTTATAATTTCTTTGCACACTGTGTATTATATAAGAATGGTCTATAAATAATTTATACGTTCATATTAATAATATGTCTTTGCTATTTTGTGTATATTACATACTTCTCTAAATATTAAATTCCAAAAACCAATAAAAATAATTCTGGGGATGTGAGAGGGGAATCATTTTTGCACTTATTTACAAATAAAAAATTTAGTATATCTTATATGCAATTAAACAATTTCGGATAAAAAAGAAAAGTAGCTCTCACATCACGGGAGTAAGATATATACCTTGATATAGATATAATGAAAATATAAGGTAATGTGTTTAACAAAATATCAATATTTTTATAATTTTATATTTAAAAAAATCCAGAAATATTTTATTTTTCTAAAAGAAATTACGATAAATTTGTTTTTAAAGATATATTTAAAGAAGTTAATTACAATCTCATAAATAAGAGAAGCTTTCCTAAGCAAAAGTATTTCTGTTTCATATAAAGATAGATTTTTAAAAAATCCTTTTTTAAAAACTCCTTTAAGTTGCAGAACGAGGATATCTCTATGAGAATTCTATCTTTATATAATTTAAATGTTTATATTATTAAAATCAGCAAAAAAAAAAAAAATGCTATCTTAACACCGAATTATATCACACTATATTCATTGCATATAAATGCCAATTAAAAATAAATTAACAACGAAGGCTTAACATAAAAAAATTCTCAGGACTTTTTTTTAGCAGGATTCACTTATGCTTTATGTAAACAATTCAAAAATACAATAAACAATTCAAAAAAATTATCTCATTGCAATTTCGCCTTCTGCTGAATCCGAATCGTGGAAAGCGAGGTGTACCAAGTTTGAAATCGAGCTTTCCTCCTTTCAAGAATTACAAAAGACAAATCATTTCCTCGGTAATATTTTTTAAAAATATATCTTTAACATGTAACAAAAAAAGATTCAAAATGAATTTCTAAAAGAGAACAAGACGTAAAATTCCACAATGCCAACTTGCGGGATCGAAGATTCCGGGTAGACAGGCAGGCCACTCATAATAATATGTATGGGCAAGAAGACCACGCTGCCTAAACATTCGGTATTTGTGCAAGGCAATCGCCAGTTTGTACTGTAGGGAGGAAACCATGCGAGTCGGTTCAATGGCCCCGGGCGCAGTGTAGAGAGGGGGGAAGAAAAAGATGGGAGGGGAAAAGGCATGGAACCTGATTTTTCGGAGTCTCGTAGCCGCTCGCCCAACCGTTCAAATGACTATATACTTTCAGTACAGGGCTAATTTTTGACTTCCCATCTACAAACTGATTATCTCGATTTGAGAAAAAGTGATGAGAATTCACTGGCGAATCGAAAAATCGGAAGCATAAGAATTTCCTTCATTCTGGTTGAGATTCACTTAGAGAGATGTTACATCTTTAAAAAGTTCGCCTGTCATTTATTGCGTATCAATTTAACAGCATGGTTAAACGAATTAAGTCATAAGATTTCAATTATAAAAAAAGGAAAGAAAAAGTAACAACTCCTTGATGAAAATTTGTCTGAAATTTATAGAAAGGGAAAGAGAATTACAAAAAAATGCAATTTTTAAAGCAATCTATATGATTTTAGATAATAAAATAAACCAAAATTGGCAACTGTGTTATTTTGCGAATCTCGCAAATGAGGTTATTTTAATTACAGAAAGGGGGGACTAAGGTTTGCAGTGAAATGGTTATAGTATACAAGTCTTAGACGTGGTAATTTCTTCGCGTGTGCTCCCTTGTTATATTTAGAATTAAATAAGCTTTTTAAAACAATTTTTAAAATGTGGCATACCTTAAAAAAATTAAGTATTTTCCCCCTACTTTTCAATTTTTATTTTTCCTCCCAATTTCAGTACCTGGTTGCACTATTAATAAGGAAACGAAACTGAATAAATCAACTGACTGTTAATTAATTTCCAAAAATATTACAATAACGTATATTTATTAAAAATACAATAGTGCCAAAATCTCACAACTCTAATACATCAGGATGAGAGCTAAAATCGATTATAATATTTCATTTTTACTATTAGCAAACTAGTCACGTTAAATAAATAAATAAAAAAGTAAAAATAAATTTAATAAAAATATTTTTTGAAAATAATCTAAATATTTTTTAAATATATGTATGCATTTCATATTTTTCGCTTTTTAATATAATTCATTAAAATTTTAAAATCATTTCTAAATTCTGAGCCATGATTAAAATAGTCCCGATATCAAAAATGAGGAGGTGTCAATTTCAGATATACTGTTGCGTACGCCTTCTCTTAAAGCAAACAATGTTTCGAAAAGAAAGGAATTCAGAAAAGAACGGAGAAAATCTTTTAACAACTACTAATCCAGAGAAATCTTTGGAATTGCAACAGCTTCACCTCTTTTACGCTAAAGAGAAGATCAAAAACAAGTCCATGAAGGATTTTTGTCTGCACCGGAAGCAACGTCACGCTGTGATACAATAAAAAAAACTCACCAGTCCGCAGCGAGTGGAATCTATCAGGAATAAAAAGTAAATTTCATTTTTATTACCTAATATCAAGTAATTTTGATCTCTTTTTTCCGTTACGTCGCTTCTTGGATATAAACTGTTACCTAATATAAAAGGAAAACGATATAATTCATTATGCCAATTTAATCATGAAACGTAATAACTAAGCATTCTCCGTTTTTCTAAAACAACTAGTATATAGAAAGAAAACGTTTAAACAAGCAAACATATAAAATCCACTTCCAGAAGGCTTTTATTAATATAATAACAATAAACCTTGTTTCTTATAACAAATACAGATCAATAAATTCAGCTCATAATTTATGAGAAAAACTTTATTCATTATTATAAACTTTACTCATTCTATATCAAGCGAATATACAGGGGAAAGGGACAATGCTTGAGCTTAGTTAAAAAAATTAAGTATAATTAATTCTTGATTATCCATTGTTGTTAATCCTAAGATATTGTTAAAAAAACTCAATTGTATTTAAGAAAGAAATGTTCTAACACGCATCCAAATAAATTTTTCGTAAATTAAATAATAATTATATATTACGCCTCCTGCAGAAAATAAAAATTGTTTAAACAATTTCGTTTTATAAACATCTGGATTATCCGCAGTTAACCGCGCCACTTTATTCTACAGATAATCTGAATTGTGCACTTTTTTTACAACGTTTTTCTTATTACATATATTTTTTAAATCGATCGACAACCTTAACAGTAAAAAGTTTCAAAATAGTTCCCAAATCATTCAGTGAAAGCTTGTAAACAAAATATCTCCATATATTTATGAATAATGAATATGCAATGTCAGATGAAACAAGACAATTACAATCGGCAAGTTTTTTTTAATTGACATAGCTCGGTAAAAGCAAGAAATTTAAAGAACAAAATTACGTGGATAGTTCCGATTATGAAAGTTCTAAATACGTAACTTATAGTGATCTTAAAAATCATATCCTTGCTGAACTTAGTGCAAGGATGCAATCGTGACCAAGTATAGGGTCAAGGAGAAAGCAGTAGTAGAAAACCTTCATTGCGCGCGATGGAAAGCGAGGAGAAACGACTTTTCAATGAAAGATACTGAGCGAATTTCATTTAATGACTTGTTCCGTACAAATCGTAAACACGTGCCAGCAATTTCTAAGCTCTTTTAGTAATAGTTACTAAATCTTAGTAAGCAAAAAACATGTTTTTAAATGCAAAATGCTTGATCTTTACAAGATGAATCCTAGCAAAGAGATATATTACATTCATAATGCACACGATAATTGACCATTTTCAATGCAACCTCTATCATGAGAAAATCCATTAGATAAAGTCAGAAATCAAACTTCAAATGCATTATTCAGCAATTTGGAAACATAAATATCATTAAAAATTAATTCCTTGTGTATATAATATAATAACGGCAACGAACACTGGAATACAAGATACAAATTATTTTTCAAAACAGTTACTATTAAATTTCTTTGAATTCTTACAAGTTATAATGCTTTCACGGTTAATTTTAAAAAAATAACAATGAATTAAGAGGGGGTATCTTCATAATATTACGATGACTCTACTTTGTATAATACATACTATCCAGAAGATGTTATTTTAGAAAATGATAATCAAAAGACCAATCAGTCAATGATAAGAATGCTACACTCGAAGTTTTATGAGTAAATTTTAACGCGACGATGAGGAATTTTCGGAATTCTAGTAATTCAACAGAAATCTTCAAATTTTAATTTACGCGCAAATTATTTTTAAAGTCAAATTCATTTCTCGGTAAAATCTGTTAACACAACAGTGCAGCTTAGCTGTATCATTAAAACTCATCAACTAGGCCCGGTTCTGCCATGCGTGCATACAGATGGTTCCTCTTAGAGCGCATGTTGGTGACTTGCCTTAAAGATAAGGGCACAATAAGAAGGATAAAAGATACGCATTTTCTTTTATATTGTGATGGAAAATAAATTAATTCAAGGACAAAAAAGTGATTTTAATTATCTCATGTGATAGACATATCTCGCATGAGTTCTAAATAAGATCATTCATGTGAATTTTGATCCAAATGAACAGATGAATATAAGCAAAGTATTTTCAATAAAGCGATTAAGATCCAAATCCCTCTTAACCTCTCTTAAATTCCACTCGTATCTTTCCTGGACTGAATATTTAGAACAACTATTATTAATAATAATAAAACGAGATGTTTGAAATAAATAAATAAACCTCATACATCGAAACTGGTTGTAACGAATCAGCCTCATTAATCCTACAATAAAAAATTCAGTTTTTCTATTAAGTATTGCAAATTGCCTTTGAACACCAACTGGCTTTACTATACTTATTAGTCACGAAAATATTTCAATTAAATTTCTTATACATAACTTAAGCCTTAATATCTTTCTCAGTTAAATATTTTTAAACTTCAAATTTTGATAGATATGTAACCATACTATTTTAGAAGCCTCATGTTCATTTTGCTATGTGCCTGTTTAATTTATAACCATTTTGCCTAAATTCTGAATTTCAATTTAAAATGGAAAATGACTAAACCAATTACTCTAATCACACTGTGGCTGAATTGAGGCATGACTCCAAAAATATAAATAAGAATAGAAAGTACACTTATTTAGTTTGATGCCTTGTGAATACTACAAAATATACTTTATAATTGATATAATATTTTAAAGAATTATTCAATACAAATTTCTCTAATTCAATAAAAAATTTTAACATAAGAAAAAGGACAAACTAAAAAAAATTTCACCACTAGTTTTTTCTAAAGTTAAACCTTTCCTTCCTCATTGCTATTATTATACATTAACAACTTGCTTTAAACAGAAAACTATTAACTGTTGTGAAAATAAGATGAATCTTCATTCAAATGACAAAATTAAATAAAATAACTGAGGCATTAATAAGTGACACAATACAAAAATCTCATTTAATGTAGTTACTTGATAAAATGAATAAACTAACGAAATTTCTTTAGTTAATTTTTATTACTAACATGAACAGAATTTCTAAATTTTTTTAGAAATGAACAGAAGCAAGCATTATCAAAGTATTTGCAATACCAAATTTTCAAAAAAGAATCTCACTTCGGGCAGCACAGGATTTACAATATATAAATTCCTGCTATAAAGTGAAAAATTGTTTTTACTCACAGAAAGAAATTTCTACAAAGTCATATAACTTAAAGGAAAATTATAAATCAAATTATCTTAAATTATAACCCCTCAAATTTCTTCGACTATCCCTCTCATAATGAGACCACTTAAAGTAAAATTAAGTAATAGAAATATTTCTGAGTATGGCTTTGAATATTTCAATATATCTATGAATCACCCCCATCTTTATTTTTGTTTTCCAAATCTAATTAATTACCATATGCTAAATATAGCAGTTCCAAATGCTTGTCAGCCACCTGCTATAGCAGTTCCAAATGCTTGTCAGACTTCTCCTGCTTAAACTTAAGCACAAGAGGAGGAAAAAAGTGTCAACTAAATATAGTGACTAAAGAATTAGTATAATTTATCTCTGCATATTTAATACTTTTTAAACTAAAACAATCACTGACTCTCAAATAACAATCATCTATCTTTAATTAAACACCTACTAGATTTGGCATACCTTACTAGATTGCATATCTTGCATTTTCCATGCAACAACTCCTTCAATCAATGATTGAAAAGAGTAAAATACTCAGAAAATATCGAAGAAAAATATTGAAGGCATATATAATTATTTTAATTGTGATATGACAAATTTATTTCACTTCATCTGCAGTTAATTAAGGGGAGAGGATATAGAAGAAGTTGAATATTAAAATATAAAATGATGAAACAAAGTGATAACTACTACAGATAATCTCTAAATTTCTGAACTAATAGTAATTACTCTTTTCAATTTCAGACATATTTCAAACAAAAAAAAAGTAAGATAAAATTAATCTTTCAAGAATGTAAAACTCAAATTCTGGAAGTTTATAAATATCAGCAATGCAAAATTAACAAGACATAACATTATACCTAGGATACGTAGCCAAGTACTGATTATATTCAAACTGCAGATTGAAATTACTAAAAGAAATCTTTCGAGATTAATAGAAATTGTTTTATATATTTATAATAATTCATATAAAAGAAAAAAGGATTTAATTGATGATGAAAGCTAAAAAATTCAGCTCATTAATGACTATCATTTTCAAAGATTTTAAATACTGAAAACATTAACTTTGAAATTAGAATTACTCTTTATGAATGACTGAACAAATAAAATAAAAATAAAACTTTCTTAACAGACAAAGAAATAGTTAATAAAAAATTATAAGTCAAGAATTTAAAAAAAGCAGCAGAGGAAAATAAAGTAATGCTAAGCATACATTCAATATTTCTTCACCACTAGCCTACATTAAAAATGGCTAAAAAAAATACTGAACAATAGGGAAAAAAAAAAAAAAAAAAAGGTTAATTTAAGAGTTGGATATTAAACATTTGAAGAAAATTAAAACATATAACATCTGTGGGTTAAAATAGAGTTAAACAAAATTACGACAACCACTCAAAATATTCTATCCATATCAACATCCCTTTATCAAATTAAAAAGAGATCAATCTGTATTACGTAATAAATGATATACTACACGATTAATGAATGACAGATGTACATACATGCTTTAATCCTTATCACAATGAATACAGAGTATGAGATATGATGATTTTCAAATATATTTTAATATGTGCATGGTAGTAATAAAAAAAGCTTTATTTCAACCATTTACTTTCTCCTTTTTAAAAAAAAATCACAAATAGACTTTAAAATATAATCTATGATAACCATCATTAAATGTTTTTAACAGATTAAAATTGGAAAGATATTAATTGTAGTAAACCTCATAATTTTGAGGTATGTACTAATAAAACAAAAACAATATAGTGAAATATATCAACAATAGTAGTTTTGTACAAGCACATCAATACTGTATTTGTGCACATGTGTGTTTATGTAAGAAAAGGATTTATAGTTAAGAAGTATGCATGTCAAAATAAAGTTCTATTTTGTGGTGTTTAGAATGTATATTTGTAAAAAAAAAAAATTGTAATACCATATAAAATCTTCAAGTTATACCATAAAGCATTCATGTTATACCATAAAAATCTTGAGACCAAAATGAATATCATGCAATATGTTTACTTTATATCAGCAGTAAAACTGTTACACATTTTATGTAGAAAAATTGCAGGTTTTTATTTTGGTTCATAATATATTCAGGTCAATTGAATTATTTTTTTTATAAGTTTCATTCTTTAATTTCAGTTTATAATTCTAATTTTTGTAATATTGAATTATATTTTTACAAATAAAAATAGAAGCCTATATCTCTTGAATATTGTTGGGAAGTTTGTAGTAGAAGCATTGTAAGAATTTGACATTTCTGCACAACTTTATCAAACTTGTTACTTGATTATTTATTTAATTTAAGTTTTTTTAATTAAATACTGCAGTTCAATTTTTTTAATATTCAATTTCACTCTAAATTATAAAACTTAAACAGTTTTCAAGATTATACATTTGTTTTTAAAATATACTATTTGATGTAAATAACTATGGTCTGTTATGTCTATACAAAGATAATTTAATTCATGATTGACTAGAGGATTCACAATCAAGAAAAATTTTATGTTTACAATAATGAAAAATTAATTTCATTTGAAATAAGTCCTTACTATATACTTATTACATTATTTCTTAAACAAAAATTGCATTTGTTATGCTAATAATTGTTTGAGAGCATATAAATAATTACTATCAGCATATTTTACTAGGTAATGTTTTGATAATAAAATTTACATCTTTTTAAAAAAATGATTTAAGATAATATTTAAAATTATATCAGTAAATATCTTCATATTGACAGTTGGCTCTTTTTATAAGATTTAGCAAATTATCTTTGCAAATTTTCCTTTCTTATAAGGGTTTAGCCCAAAGTATGAAAAGTTTTATATATTTTAACTTACAAACTATGAATTTAAATGTAATGTCATAAGAGTTTTTAATCACCAATTTATGTGCTTGAGGATTTTAAAAAATAAAATGCTTAACCAATTTTTGGGAAATTATAAACTTTCTATTAGTCTTTAGTCTTTTGGGACAATTAGCTGGCATACTGTTATTTTTTGTGTAATCCTATTGCACTGCTGCTGAATCAAAGCATGTTCAAAATATTATATGGATTGGAAGTAGAATGAATCAGCATTGAAGTTATAAGCACACTATAGAAAATATATATATTATGATTTATGTAATAATTCTGAAAATTATTTATTAAAAAACCAATGAGACAATTAAAAAAAATCAATGTATTATAATAAGAAAGCAAATATATTATGCATCTAATTAGCACAGAAAAGACCAATAGTGTTTTAAATTATGAACTTACAAAATTTTCACAGTTGTTTACTTCTGAAATTAAACCTTATCTTTTAGTAGAATTTTTTAAAAAAACTTCAAAAATTTTAGTAAAAGCTTGCTTTAAATGGAAACTCACTCAATATGAAAAAGAAACAGGAATCTCCATACCATGATCAATAATATAAGAACAATCCAAGAAATATTTGTAGCAATAATGAAAACTATTTAAATTTCAATTCAGCAATGAAATAGTGTTGCAAATTATATTTAAAAGCATATTTAAAAATGACTTATTAGATTAGACAAAAAAAAAATGTATGGAAACTAAATTGGTATCATTGAAAGAAAAATTTTTTAACTTTTAAATGATGTAAAATTTATTTTTGTGCTATTATATGCTTAGTAATAGATAAACAAAATTTCCATTTATTTTGGATCCATAAAAATCCTAATTAACACTGTACAAAATGCTCCAAAATGCATACTTCAACCTTCTAAAGTAAATCCGAGATAAATTTGGCAGTTCTAGATTTAATGGTTTTTCTTATAAAATGGCAATACATGCTAATTTTTTTTTTCATTTTAATTAGTGAAAGTAACATAGCAATTTTTTAAAATTACTACTTAGAATTTCAGTAATTAGTTGAGTATGAGTATACCATAAACGAAAAAGAAAATCACAGGTATATGCTACAACTTGCTGTACTATTAAATTTACATTGACAGTAAATAAATGAAATGTGGAGGAGTAATTTCATTTCAAAGTATTTTTATATATGAAAGTATAGCATTTTGAGTGTCAAACTACACAAACTGATACAAAATGTCCTCTCTTTTATTAGGATTTAAAATTATTCATGAAAGAAATTACAAGATAGGAGATAAATATGAATAATCAGATTTTTAAAGTATATACTTTCATTATTATGTTTTCATACAATGAGATAAAAAAAAAACAATAATCAACACTCACTAGTAAGATCTGGGCTGACCAAGCCGGTAAGATCTGGTTCTTCTCCATACCAAAATACCCAGAGCTCTTTTTTATAATTAAGTTGGTTTCCATCTTGTAGATTGTGTCGGTGCTGTTCATGTCCCTGGGTTGCAACTCTCCTCCAGACACACAAGATGTCAGTGGCCAAACACTTGCTGAATGATGACAATACTGGATCATCCAGGGGTTCATAACACAGCACACTTTCAGCATAATAGCGACGCCATTTTATCCCACATAAGTCAGCCTAAAGAAAATAAAAATTATATTACAAAGGTTCAGCTGATTTCATTATTATGAAATATCCTACATGGCAATTATAAAAATATCAAATGTCATAAATGCTACAACTATGTAAATTTTTCCAACAAATTAATCTTATGATAATCTAAAAACAGTTGCAACTTTCAAATATCTTGAATATGTGTATTTCTCAATTTAAAAAAATTATTTAAGATTAAGTTCATTATAAAAAATAGTATATTATGCAGAGCAAATATACAAAATATAAAAAAATGGTTACGGTTACATATATAAAATTTTATAAATCACATATATATTAATATAATTGCTCTCCCTTCCTTGCCTCTTACAATGTTATCAGAATTCATTTTTAACAAAAATCAAGAAAATTTTATTAATGACTTTGTTTGAAGATATTTGCAAGAAATACGATATCAATAATGATTAACAATATATATTTTTAAAAAGAAAATATTACATTTTAAGAAAAAGCATTCATATTTATATATTTTTTTTAATTATTTTTCAGATTATATAATTTAATTTATCTATATTTTTAATCCTTTTAAAACTAATGACCTTTAAATCAACTAAGCCTTTAGAGAATACTAAAATTAATAACATAATTAAGATTTTAAAAATACACAAAGAAAAAATTATATCCACTTATATTCAAAATAATAAATTGAGATTTCAAGAGTTATCTACTATACAAAAATGACACATTTTCTTCAATTAATGGATTATAAAATATAATACTTTGTATATGTGATAAATTAATGAAATTAATTTATCTTATCAGAATATTTTTTGCATGGTTTACATAAAAATATAAATCATTAACTTAAATAAATATATATGCTGTACATTGAAAATTATATTCTAAGAATTAATAAAATAAAGATTCTACTAATTGCTAGAAAATAATCCTTAAACAATTTATTGATTTCT
>JAPMOR010035621.1:0-15067 GCA_026543865.1 Argiope aurantia
ATACCGTTTGATGTTCAAACATCTCTTCTCTTCCGAAACAAAAATGACGCAAATTTCTTAATCGAGGGAATCCTAAAAGCTTTTCCGTCATTATTTCAACCTACTCCAATGACATCGGATTCCGAACTGAAATCCAATTGAATCATGAGTGATTTCAATGCCAGCTCAATAAATGATTTTACTGTGCTCTCTGAATCAAAACTCTTGTAGAATTCGAGCTTTCAAGAGAATATCAGTGGAACAGCACAGCCTACTCTCATCTCCTTTGAAGGAAGAGTTAATAAAATTTTTTAATCATAGTCGTATTCCATGCTATTTGCATTAACCGCATCAAGATTTTGAATATATCAGTTGGGGTCGCTGTCAAATTCAGATTTGCAACACTAGATATAAATATTTTGATTGAGGATATTTTTTATTGATTTTATTAATTTAAATATTTCCCGTTATAAAATTGAAATGAGCTGTTTTAGAATGACCTCGTTGTGCTCAGAAGTTTTCAGACGTCGAGAGTGATACCTAAGCTGGCACTCCCTCTCTAAAATTTCACAACATACCAAAGAGTTCTAACTAGTTGAAAGAAAATAATGAAATTGATAATATTTATAATTTCTGATTTTGTCATCAATAGTATAATATTTTAATAAAAACTTCATAGAAGTTAAATTTCATGTTCTGGTTATATTTGCATCGTAAATATTTTCTAAATATATCTAAGTCTTTTTTTATTATTATTGAAAGTTTTATTTTTGATTTATTGGAATTGTGAGTTGTAACAGAATATTATTCGATTCATAAAACTATATGTGTTTTAAAAGAAACGTAAAATGTTAAGAAAGCACGAAATCAAAAGAAATTTATCAAATCATATTGATTCTAATATAAAGTTCCATTCTAAAAATATCTATCATGTTTAAAGATGGCAGTGAAATCCTTATATTAGTAGAAGAAAATGGTAAGAATAATTAAGGCAGAGCACTATTTCCAGTAGTACAATGTAGTCATCAAATAATTTGATTACTTCGAGGCATCTGTAACTCAAACTAATGAACGGAATGGGATCCAATTGCATATACAGACGGAAGGAGATCAACTTCACAAAAGAATCAATCAAAGAAAGATGCGGTCCATTTCCGAGAAAATAAAACTACGAAATTTCCATATGAAAGGCTTCAAATTTTAAATTATCTATTAACTGTTCCAGCGAAAAAAAAAACGTCTGCTATTTCATTAAGATCCGTAGAAAACAGTTGTGTTCACAGCCTAAATTACTTTGATGAATCTCAGATAACCCACTAACTACCTTATTTCAGCTAATATATGCCTCCACTCTATTTCATGATAACTACTCCCATTAACATATTTGCATATGTGTATTGATGGTTATTACTATTCAGCTTTATAAAATCAGTCTTTCCTGAGTGAGGGACGAAACTCTAAATTTCTTCGTAAAAAAAAAAGGGATATCAATAAAATAATTTTTTCCAGCTAAAGAAATCCCAATTTTGTCTCTTTTAAAGGATAAGATTCTCGTATTGGAAATACATGAAAAAATTCCCGTTCCCTGAATCCGAAAAGCACTTTTTGAAATGATATCTATCTGTCTATTTGTCAGTAAACCCGAAAAATAAAAAAAAACGCTTTGAGCTAGAAAGATGAAATTTGGTATATGATTTTTACCCCAAATCTATAGACTTCTGCTAAATTTTGAATCAGTTCGTTCAGAGGAAGTTTTTCTGCCCAGAAGTTCGAGAAAAAATGAACTACAAAACCTAAAGAACTACATAGAAAAAATTTGTTACACAAATTCAGGATTTAATGTATACATCCGCATCAAATTTTGAACCAAAGGTTTGACCATCTGTCGGTAGGAACTCAAACCCGCAGTGACTTAAGTGAAGGAATTTTGACTTGAACCAGTTGAAACTTTTTTTTCCGTTGGTTTGGAAAAAAGAAGTCTAAAATACGTATCTGATTTTCTGGTACTTATGCAATAGCCGCATGTGAACGATACGGCACATTAGTCAGTGAAAACAGTAGATAGAAGCCAAAGATAGATTTTTAAACTAATGTTCGTGTCATTAATACACAAGAACCGATACGAAGCACACAACTCTTATGTATGGAAATAAAAATCTGATGGCCTTCAAGACCTTTCATAATATAATGTGGGTTCGATAACACATTTACTGGAGAAAATTGGGGTGAGACATTCCCACAGGTTCAATTTTTTTATTACTTAAAAATTCAAGTGAAACTTCCTTTTGAAATCTGCTTTTTGTTTTTATTTCTTTCCTTGAAAATGAAATAAAAGTTTTAAAATGTAAAGTTAGATTTTGCATGAATTAAAAGTTTCATTTCACAGTTTCAATTTATGTTTATAATTCACATATTGATGGTTTTTAACGCCTTAATAAGTCCGGAGGAGTGTTTTTTAACAGAATTTAACAAAATACGGCTTGTTTTGTGTTTATCTTTATTGTATGTTTTTTTAAAATCGAGCAGGTATTCTGGACCTATTAACCCATTTTGGATCCATCTTCCTATTAATCAATCCTGTCCGAAATTCCATAAAACCATAATGATGGTGTCAAATCCACAGTCTCTCCATAAGTCATTTCTTTCATGAATCCTTTTTGAGGTATAGCACACATCCATAGATCTGTGGCCAGATATAATCCAAAATGTGCTAGGAAACTACAATTCTGAAAATCTTCTTCTCGCCTGCTTCACAACTCGGTGAAGAGATCACATACCAATTTCAGTTGCGTTATTTTATTCACATAATTTTTACTTTGTATCTTTTCACTATCTTGAATTCCTAAAGGAGAAATTGAAAATAGATTTGTCTAATGAAGAATCTCAATTTCAACTTTTTATAACTGAAAACAATCGAAGTTGAAATTGTTCGCCGATAGAGAATTTTTGCCTGATTGAAAAATCTGATAATAATATGATTTGAACATAATCTTATCAAATGATTGCTTTTCTTTCAAATAAAAAGGAATTCCTCTTTCGGAATGGATTGGGCCGAAAGAGTGGTTGAAAATTTGAATTGGTATGTGACCGATTTAAGCCCTCATTGGAAAAATGTGTAAGAAAAACGACACAGCAAAAAACATTAATGATTTATTTTTATCAAATGAAGTAACATATTAAATCTTTTGTTTTTACTTATCCTAAATTCCCAAATAAATTGCATCAAGTAGTCAAAATGCTGATCCTGATGTATTCCTTGTTTGTTTCGCAGAAACCTTTTTGTCAAGGACCAAAAACCCTCGATATTCTGCGTATGAATATTTACATCGTTTGAGCTTCCAAAATGTTTGGAATGGTTCATTTGTTAGTGACCAAAATCTTCGTTATTAGAGAGAGCGCTTCTCTAAGCACATCACTCATCTGTTATTATTCTAGTCCCAGGAAGAACATATTCATCTCAGCATTGTTTTAGTATTTCTATTGGTTACAGGCACAAGAAACGACTTTTGACTTGTCCGTTCGATCCCTCCAAATACCATTACCCGACCTCTATTATTCTTTCTTAAAAAAACCAAAACAAAAATAGACGATGATTTCCATCTTCAGTTAGGCCATCTGCCTGTCATTATTACTTATTATGTAACGTACTATTACGTCTCTTATTTATCTCATAAGCAGCTTGAATGAATTGAGTTGCAATCATCTCAAGCAGTTGTTTCTAAATAGAGTTTGACAAATCTTTATCGAAAGCAAATTTTCCAAATTTAATATCTCACGCCAAGTGCTTCATCTTCTATATGTGAACATCTCTGAACCTTCGAAAGAATCATTTCAGAAGTAGACTGACAGATGAGCCTTTCCTTAGAATTAGTACATCTCACTTCGAATCTCAATATAAGGAAATCGCAATCTCCTTAACCTATTGAAATTGTTTCTTTTCAAACATTTCTCTTGGCCCGCCAATTTTTTCGATTTTTGGCCGAAAATGTTTGATTTTATCTGCTTCACTCGACTGATGATCAAAAATGAGATGTTTTTATCTGATTGTATCATTTTAGCCTGATATTTCAATATCTCCACAAATTTTCATTACTGCGGAACAGACTTTGCATCATTACAGTTTGTGATAAGATTTCAATTGTACTTTGCTTCAAAGATAATTATGTTTAAAAAAATAAAAATTGAGGAATTACATTAGAATCGAATTTAAAAACATTTTGAATTTTTAAATATGATTCGTTTAAAAAATATAAACGTTATTAAGGTTTGGTGAATTCACTCTCTATAAATTCTTTCTAATGTCTAGTAACAATTTCGAGACGAATATATATATTGAAAGAATATTCGCTTTTTTTAATTGAGATATCGTCAATGTATTACTAGAAGTCAGAAACAAAGGGAAAAAAGAATTATTGTGCTTTTGTTCTTTAAATGACAAAAAAATTGCGCAACATAATATATGTTACACATGTACTGATTTGCATAATTGTTTCAGCCATTCAAACAATTCTTCATCACTTATAACAGCGATATGAAGTTTGGAAAAATCTTTAATACCGAAATGTGTTTGTCAATAGCTGCATCTAGGATTTTTCCAGCGCTATATGTTGAAATGAATCATTTTTAATTATACTTTAACATTTAACTGAGGACGTGCGATGGATCTTCGATCACCCCTATTCTATTTTTAGCTCAATTGAATGGATTGGCCCTGTAGCTTCCTGTTTTGTGACCTTCAATACACGTACACTTTTTCAACCGATTTCAGAGCATGCTTTTTTAAATAATCCAGTTATTTCTTTAAGCGTGGTCTCTAAGACCGCACCTTCTTGTTAGTGTCCCAGTGATAAATAAGGCTTAGCAGATGGCGCTAAAACCGAAATATAATCCAATTTACTGATCCTATCATGAAGCAGTGCTCCAGACACTTTTAAATGAAACAGAAAGGGATTTAGTGATAAAGATAATTGTACAAAAGAGTTTTTCGATGAAAGTTCGCATTCCACTGATTCTGATATGTATGTTCAAACATAATTAATATTTCTACTGATAATGTATTTTGAAAAATTTATAAAATATATTAATATACCAAGATATATATATAGGATTTAGGGGTTGATTTTTATACTAGTTCTTATCCTGTATGTTTAAAATGCCCAAGAAATCCGTGCTATGAAAGTCACACAAGCATATAAAAAAGGGCCAATTTTACCCATTAATTTTTTATTTTTCATATAATTGTTGAATTTTACAGTATATTGTCTTCTATACACCTTCATATACAGTAAAATTAAATATGATTTAAAAAGTAATATGTTTTTTCAAGAATATTATTTATTGTAACATGTCATTTGAGAACAAAATGTATGTTCCAACGCATTTACTTTTTTCAATGATAATATATTTTGAAAAATTTCTAAAACATATCTATATATCAAGAAAAATGTCTGCAAAATATATTGGCAGTTTTTCATGCTAATGCATTCTCTAGAAAATTTAATTTGAGTATAAAGGAAATGCGGTCTCGTAGACCGCACCTCCCCAGTTAAGTCCTAAAATTTCACCTCCCCAGTTAAGGGTTAATCTTTCACTCCTTTTACTTTATTTTCATAAAATTAATCTACTTCCATCAAAAGCATTAAAATAGCAAAAAAAATAAATTAAAAACTCTTTTATCGATCTATAAAAACTAAAAATATTTTTTTTATATCAAAACTCCGATCTTAAGAAAAATAATAAAATCGATTGGCACAGATAAAAAAAAATCTTTCAGTAAATGGGACTCGCAATCACATTTGAATGTTTGAGATTTTTTTCGAATGTCATTTTATAACTTCATTCTGTTGTTTTCTTACATTTTTGAGATTTTTAATTTGACTTTCAGATTTTTGATAAAAATAATCATTTTTCTTTTTTCTTATACTCTGCGTCGTTTTCTTGTAAACTTTTTATTTCCAATAGTTTTCATTTTAATATTTCACCAAACAATAGTGATACCGCCTTTCGATCTACCTGGTTGCAGGAATCAAACAACTGACCCAGAAATATAACCTCTCACTCTATTTGGAGCTACATGTATATAATAAACAATTCTATAGGATTTCATCGTGAAGATAAAACATTCTTGATTTCTAAGAACAAATATTCGAATTCTTGCATTATCGACATATTTAATATTCTAATAAAGTATTAAAAATCCTAATTCGCATTAATGATCTGCTTTTATTAATAATAAATGCTTTTAATTTTAGTGCATATTCATATAATTCCTTATTTTTAATTGTTTTTCATCAAGAATGTGAATGTCGAACAAAACAGTAAAATCCTGAGATTCTGTAAAAATATTAATTAAACATCAATTTTAATCGCATTTATCTTTCCACAAATTGTCGGGCTTTCTTTCCCACGCTTTTTTTTTTCGTTGTAATAATGCTAGTTTTACAATATATATATTATTTTTCTGCTTTTTAATACTGTGATAGAAACACGTTAAAATACTTTTGTTAAATTATTTTTTATTTTAATATAATACTAAGGGGCTCCGCCCCCTACTCGCGTATTCTCGCCAACACCGAGGAACAGTTCCTTTCGGATCGCTTAGCGATCTGCTAAACCACTTTAGTCTAGCAACATATATATTCAGATTCAATTTATTCAAAAATATGGTAAAATAATGAAAAAAATAAAAAATGTAAAGCAAAAAAGTACATTCGCAAAAATCACTTGCATCAAAGTTCTTTGTAAGCATAAATAACCTTTCTTTTAAATAATTATATACATCCAGCAAAGAAAGAAATTTTTAAAAAATTCCCAGTAACGAGCTTGGCAAAATAAACATAGTGTTGATATAGTCCCACATCTTCGCTCCTATAGTTCGGAAACTTCGCTCCGTACACATAAACGTTTGACCCTATCTCGTTTATTACGACTGGATCTTATGAACGATTCTTGAGCATTTTCATTCAATCTGTTTCGACGATTTCGTTTTAAAATCGATACGGCAAAACTTAAACTCATCATAAAAAATGTTGTCCATTTTTTGTTTAAAATATTTTCAAACCGATGCCAGAATAGCGTTCGCTTGAACTCTTATCGTGTTGATGTTCCCGGGTGAGGTCGAAGTGTTGCCAAATGGCGATTAACGAATTCGGCCTGATTTTGCGTCCACGTAAGCGTTTTATATAGAGAGATATTTTGTTTGATATAAATGTTTCGGAATCTAAAAAAAAATGTTTCTTAAATTTTATCATAGATGGTGCCCCCACTGTGAAATAATTTTTATATAAATTAATATAGTAAAGGATAATTAAGAACTCCAACATGTCCTATTGTGACACGGAACCAATATCTCTACAAAATTTCAGAACTCAAGTGAGTGAAAGAAGGATTCCATCTTGACACGCAAAATAAAAGCATTTCACAACAAGTTTTGTCATTTTTCATTTTGATAGATTAATGGAAACTCATTAAACGTTCAAGTTCTTTTTCATAACTTTGTCATATTAGCATATTTAAAATTGTTTATAGCATATATATATATTTTGCGAATTAAAAAGACATATATTAAAAGTTTGGAATCCATATATTAAAACTGTGCTCAAAAAAGTAAGTTTCATTATCACAGAAAATGGGATATAAAAAATCTTGAATGAATAAATTTATTAAAAAAATATTTTATTAAAAAATCTGCATAAATTCTAAAAAATAAATTTAAATGCGAGGAAAAGACAATTTTACAGGCTCTCAATTCTTTTCTTTTGAATCCATCTTAAATTTATAAAATGTTATTTATATATATTTCCATGCTATATATCAGCATAAGAAATCGCATTCGAAAACAAAATTATTTTAATATATTTAAAACGCTTGCATAATTTATAATTTTTATCATCTTCTAAAGATTGATTACTAGGAATTTTATTTCAAGCTTCCCTGGCGAAATAAAACTTTTATTTATTCTCAGTTCTTTTTGGTATGTTCGAAAACATTTACAAATCATTTTTGATATATCGTATTTTTCTATTTTGAAATAATTATTCACTTTATTTTATTCTGAAGCTTTCAAAAACTTGCACTGGAAAGTACTCTTCAGTACCTGATGGCTTAATTTTATTAAAATTCTAAATATGGACAACAAAATAAGCAAACTTCTATTCGTTTCCTGAGCTAAGAGCCTACTATCTTATTTAGTTCTTAAAAATTGGTTTCTTCCTAAACCTATATTTTATCTTATATCAAAGCCTGCAAATAGTATAAAATATCAATAACAAATTTTGTACGATGTAAAAAATATGCTGCAATAACATGATTTCTTTCATAGAGTTAGTTAACTGGATAAATAAGATCCTTTTGTAAAAGTCCAAAATGTTGAAATATCGTCTTCTCTCCGAAAAAAAATCTCTGATTGGATTGCCGGTTTATAAAAGTGATTTCTTCTGCATGTCAAGATCTTATAAAAATTGTTTTTCATCTTAAAAATGTGTCATATTACGTCTTGTAGTGTAACTTAATCCCATTTTTTTGTTTTGATTCTAAGCTTTCTTCCAAACACCGAAACGCTCTCCTTATTGAAACTCTTCTACTTCCCTGCCCATACAGCTGGTTATTCTTGAAGAAAATACGCTATTCCAAATAAAAATCAATTCTTGTTATTCAATAAAAAAATCATGTCAAACATCTCTTTCATCGAGGAGTGCATCTTTGGTTTATAAAGAATGTTTGAAATACTTTTCCCCCTTCTATACTTTCAGCAGAGCATAGGTAAAAAAAAGAAATCTCCAAAAAAAATCAACTCTCAAATCAAATGAATGGAACGTAAAACTTCATTCGAACTAACGCTATCTTCTCAATCTATTGAAGCTATCTAAAGGTATATTTTTCTTTAGAAACATTTCCCATCAATATAGTGTTTGGTAACCAAAACATGCCAAAATAACTTCTTTATGAAAGCAATTAAGTTAAAAATATATTTCAAAAATGAAATCTCTCATTATTTCTTCATAATAGAGTAAAATTCTCAAGAGAGTCTGTTTCTTAAGCCAATCCTCGAGCCGCGTCCCCTTCTTCTGTACTTTCCCAAATAATCTTTCGGCATTTTTCAGTGCAATAAAATTAAAATATCTTTTGAAATCAACATTTTGAGATAATAATTCTTAAATATATGCAACCATTTACCACACAATAAACGAATAATTCGGACTAATAAAATTGTTACTTTTTCAAAGAACTCTAAAGAAGATCTTCCCATAGAAATCTGTGTGTTTTTGTAAGTAAACATCTATGATAAAAATTCTTTAACAATTACTTCATGACAGGGCATCAGGATCTTTACCAGCTCTCACTACCTCCTACCGAGACGGAAAAGGGGGTTTATCACGCTTCACCACTTCCGTTCTAATGGTATCATAATAATAATGAAGTGATAGGGTTAATCTGATTTACATACGTCACTAAGTCGAAAGTCTGCAAATACGAGATTACGGTAGCATGAATCTTAGAACCTCTTTTCGAAGTTTCAGTCACGCGTCGCGGCTAGTTTAGGTCGTTTAATTAAAGTTTAGACTTCGGTCTGGGATGAGTTAAAAGGCCTTTAATCAGGGAACCTCGGTGCTATGCAAACAATCTGCTTAGTTTCAGAAATGAAATATAATTGCTTTCGTCCTCATAATTCAGCGGTTAAAGCTATATTAAATCAAATTCTGGAATGTTAAGCATAAATAGAGAATCTCGGGAAAGCTTGATAAAAAGGAATTTTCCTGTCTAATTCTAGTTTGCATTAAAACAGCATTTTTATTAAATCAGGCACATTGTTTCACAACTGAGAGTTGATAGGTAGAATTTTTTTTAAATTCTCAGTTATCTACTTCTATAGGATTTTTTCTCGCTAGGTTTCATTTTGATTTGTTAATACAGGCAAAATGAAAAAGTCATTGTCAAAAATTTCATTATCTCGAAAAGAAAGAAGAGTTGTTAATAAATGAATCATTCAAAAATATATCTCGATTTTCAGAAAGATAAATAAACTTCACAAATAGCTTGTTTTGTTTTTTGAAGAGCAGTTGTAAAGAAAATCTTGAAAAACAACGAAGAAAAAGTTGATCTTGATATTTGTGTCTTCTTGTTGTCTTTCATTCTTAATATTCTGAAAGAGTCCAAATTATAGAATAAGGATTTCAGTTTCATTTTTTCAATAGAATGGACCTTTCTTCCTTTTATTCCTTTCTTCCTTTTTTCCTGATCGGAGAGTATTGATTCAAATTATTTTTGTTCATTATTATTTTAAAGAAATACCTAATGACGTTTGTAAAGTGTCATAGAATTCACAAAAAGATTATATTTCATTTCCTGGGTCTCAAAGCTTTTTCGATTTTTCATTGAAGGAAAAATATCTTCATGTTCTTTTCATCCAACATGCAGCTTGCTTACCATTGCGCAGTCTGTAAGCATAGCGATAGGGAAACTACCATATTGAATTAACTACTTGAAAGCTATCTTTTAGGTTAATACAGTAACAAACTTCTTGGGCAAGTCGAGACTCCATTTACATTCGTTGACTCTTTTAATTCTTTAACTCTTTATAACATAACTTCCATTCATTTTTGATAACATATACATAATTCTCTAAATGTCTGCTTTGGATTATCAAGAAACAAGTATACTTTACAATATCTCATTTCCATTATATTTTCTTCAAATTGTTCTTATCAGGTCAAAATATCGGATGTCAAAAGCAATAAAGGTTGCAGCGTTTCGTAGGAAAAGTATTTACTATCACAAAAATAAAGCTAAACCTATCTTGTTTCTCTGTAATGGTGTACAGAAGTTATATGAAAAAAACATCTTTGAACTCATTCCGTCTGACTTACGCCGATCTTTCTGTATTTTATCCTTTCAAAGGGTGTAAAGAAATAGAATCTTACTTCTTCAGAATTTTTTAATCGTTTCATTGTTTTACAATCCTCTTGCTTGTGAAAATAAGGAATTGTATTTTCTTTGTCTCTTGTAAGGGAATAGTATTACAAGTTGGAGTAAAGGAAAATAGAAGGTACGCACAAAGTGAGCTAGCAAGGAGAGCAGCCGTTGGAGCCATGAAAAACTATTTCGGTCCCACATCACCCTTTCCTAACTGAGAGACAAAAGGGGAGGTCCTTCTCCAGACGAGGGGGGCTTTCAACAAATGCCAAATTGAATTTAAGTTTGCTAAACGTAAGTTTAACAATTACATTTTGAAGCAAAATGAAATTTTCACAATGAATTCATTTACTTTTGATATATTTTATAACAGTTCTTCATATTTATATGTTTCGGTAGAAAGGATATTAATAATTAATAAAAATTCGTTTTTGAATTCGAAAGAGATTTCTTTTTCTCTGAGCAAGATTAGATTGAAATAAATCTCTGAAACACTTTTCTTTCGATTTCAGAAAATTTAGTAGGCTTGAGTTAAATCTGTTGACAGAGTTAACAATATATTCCGTAATCAAGGACTCAGTGGACTCAGAAAATCACCAAAATAGAAAATTTTCCTCTTAACATTTCGTTTCTAAATTATATATGCGACTGCAATAGCATTGTAAAATGTATTGGTAAATAAAATAAATAGTTAATGGGTTCAGAGGAGTAAATATATTTATAATGATTTTTTTTCTCAAAATGATACTCTTTCAGAGGTAATCCTTTGACTACAACTGGGCCTTTAAATCCCATTAAACTTTTGAAATTAGTTTAAATGCTGCTCACTAAACGAGGGTTATTTCCCCATCATGACCTAAATATCATTTCGAAAAGAATTTGAGTGAATTTTTCTAATTCAGAACTTATTCTCTTCACTTTCTTAGAAAATAAAATGAAATATTCAAAGAAATAAATTGTATTCAAAGGGTTAAATATTTTTAGGAAAATGTTTTGGGGTTACATTTTACAAGAAAACTACATACAAAGTATGATAAAGATACCTTCTAAGTTTTAGAATAAAACTAAGTATGTATTTGATGTTTCGAATTATTTTAAGTATTTAATTTTTAACTTTAGTTAAGAAGAAAATCTTATGAAAATTCAGTTTATGGTCTAGAAATATTCCTAAAAAATTAATTTTTAAATTGAATCGCAAAATACTACTCAATTTCGTTTCTAAGGAATTTTTATATCAGAAGAAAAAAGTATGAGCAAAAATTTATTTGAAAATATTATATACTCAATTATTTAAAAATTACAATTATTTAATTTTTCAAAATAACATACATTGTTTTAAGGAGTTTTTAAAAGATATTTATCATATTGATAATCTAGATTGCAATCACAAAAAAATTTACAGTTCTAAACCAGAATTTGGAGAAATTCATAATAGAGTTCAAGATCCTTTTTAAAGGAGAATCCAGTTTCTAAGAATTTCTTATTATTTGATCCGAGCCTTATTAAAAGCATTTATTTCCTCTTTTTATAAGCTACTTATCTGAGTCATTTCTACGTTGTTTGGATGAAATATTTTGTGATATTCTTTCGAATTTATTTCTGAAACTCCAGTTTCAGTTGAGCTACGAAAGAGTTGATTGCTTTGTATGCAAAAGATCATTTCGATTGGCAGTTATTTTAATACTATAGGAATGCCTATATGCAGTTAAGCACAAAAAACACAAATGGGATAGTTTAAAGTTTTACTTACTTTTTTAATTATAAAATTCATTTTATAATTAGAGTTTTTGCGATTGTTTTTGAAAATCATCTTTTACTAATAAATATTATTTATCCATTTTTGTGTTTCTTTAATGAAAATTATTTCATATATAGTTGCCTAGCATGGTGAGTTTTTTAATTTCCATTTAAAATTTATTAGGTTATAAAGAATTTTATTTATTTTTTTTAAATCTTGAACCAAGACTATTTTTATTTTTTAATTAAAACTAATATTAAAATTTACCGAAAAAATTATCATTATCATTTCGGTATCATTTACCAATACATTTTGCTTATATTTAGCGTGAAATCTTTCTGGAATCTCTCAAATGATGTGAAATAAAGTAATTTGTCATGTGCTTATTCTGTCTAATACTGCTGTTTTATAAATGCATTTTTCTTTCCTAAAACAGAAACGAAGACATTATTTTTTTCTTCAAAATATTTTAACAAAAATAAAGTAATAAAATTTTATTTTAGACAGGGATATCAAACTTCTTTTACCCAGAAAATAAGTTTTGGCTACCCAACAGTATGAAACATGTCTTAATAAAATTCTGCAGCTTGAATTAGAAAAGTAGTAATTATACAAAATGATTCGTGATCATTCTAACTAATTCGTAAAAGCTAATTATTAGTCGTTGAACATTATTCTCCTATTAGTTATTGTAAATAGTCCAGAAACCAACATTGATCTAATGTGTGTCATATCATTAATATTCTATTGTTGCGGCCAGAGGTACTCATATGTCATAATTGCTGAGATTTGAAGTCAAAATTCGGTCATGTTGAGAGGTCTTGATTTAAAAGTTCATGTCACCTTGAAATGAAAAGAAAACTGATATATGAAATTATTTCAATTTCTGGAGGTACTTATCGTTCTGAAATTATTTCAATTTCTGGAAGTACTTTTATTTATGAAAAGAAATAAATCTCCTGTCAGATCCATAATCCAAATTTCCTGACAGATCTAATATTCAACGTGGGTGAGATTTGAAAGTAATCACTGCGATCAAGTTATCCTCCTAGAAGAAAATATGGTAGCAGAAAAGAAGTACCTGAAATCAGGAAGAAAATATTAGCATTACTATTATCCTTTTTTTTAATACTATGTTTTATAAATGTAACTAATTTTCTGTAAAAGTTCGTTTTTTTTTAAAACATACAGAAAATTACACCTAGTTTATTTGGACCGTGTTAGCATTCAACTTTGAGACCCTTGTTTGAAACTTTGACTGCAAAGTGTACTTGTATTTCAAATTCTTCACATGGAAATGAATGACTTACCTACAGATGTTTTTGAATGAAAATGACTCATTCTATTCCACTAGTCAACCTTCATCTGAATTGACTCGGGCCATTTTATGTAGGAAGGTCTCTCACTTCAAAATGAATTTCAAATTTCATCGTTTAACTTGAAGATGAAAAAGAATGTTTATGTGGAGTAGAGAATGTGCAATATTAATTTTTTTCTGAAAAAAGGTACAGTATCTATTTTATTTAAATAAAAAAATTATCTGTTTAAAATTTCAGTATACAGTAATCCTTTTAAAGGGTTACAATCCTCAGATATTTCCATTGCTATGTCACTGATACACTTACATCATGCTACAGTCAAAACTACTCAAAATGGGGTTACTATTCGATTAATTCATGAATTATTATACATTTCCAACTTTTCGCGTATTACTTATTCAAATTCTTTCTATAAATCTTTGCAAATGAACAGATAACTTAAAAGTAATCTTAATTTTTATATGCTGTTGCTAAATATTTCTTTAACGCATATAGATAAATCAAATATTTATATGCTAGAACATAACATCAGTGATTATATTAATTCGTCATTTTCTCTGTTCTGAACACTGGAAATGAAACCTTTTCATTCAAATCATACAAATGATATAAGAAATGAATATCCGTTTATGAATTGTTCTGATAGTTCAAATAAAATTTAGTTCATCTGTATATTTTTTTAATTTCCTACTTTAAATTAATTCTTAATAATTTGTATAAAGAAATGAGCTGATAAAGAAACAATACTAATTTATGCTGTCGAAAACTTTTTCTTTATTATTTGCATTTCAAATTAAGCACTTAAATGTTAAAATTTAAAATCATACGATTTTTATGCTCGTGGAATTTATCTTCCTGAATACTGAAGATAAAATAACTCGCAACTACAAAATAAAAAAAACCTTTTCATTCAAAATATCTTTGTATAACGACAATGCATCCTAATCACTTCACATTCTATTCTGAGATTTAAGGATTAGGCCTTCTTTTGGAACCCACCTGATACTGATCTTGAGAACTTCAAAGGAAGTCACTTCAGTCGAGCGCTCGGTAAAAGGCAACCTCCACTCATACAGTTGAAGTCGGATGCTGTTCTATATTCAAAGCAGGGAACAATCTC
>JAPMOR010035628.1:0-51775 GCA_026543865.1 Argiope aurantia
GTAGAAGACTTACAGGCGTCATCACCGCAACACTGGCATTGGTCTCCACTGACACATTTCGAAGATATCTTGCAGATGTCACTGCTGCAGCACTGACATTTTTCTGCACAGACGCATTGTGATTGGAATGATGTACTTCTGCAGCAAGGGCAAACAATTTGTAATTTGTTTGCGCAACATTTTGTTGTTTTTATTTCTCCTTTAGATGCCATTTTTTTTCTCCTAGAAAAAAGGGAACATAAAATAATAATTAGAATTTTCCAAAGAAAAAAAATTGCTAAAAAATACATTTGAAATAAACTTTAAAAAAAATTATTAAATTATTTCAAAGTTTATAACAATTACACCGTTTTTATTTTATAAGAACATCTATATAATCTCTAAATATGTCTTGTAACGTAAATTTAATTTATAAAGTTTTACAAGCGTTACTGGATAAGTTTTACTGGATAACTAATTTATTTCAATTGAAGATCCCTTTTTTTGTATTAAAAAATACAGTTTGATTTCAATACTTCTTTATCAAAATTGTTTTAAATTCTTGTATTGCTTTGAAGTCATTCTTTTTTTGAGTTGAAACAAAATATAGTTTCAAACTTTCGATTCGCATAATTCTTGATAAAAATATATGTTTTTTCCTGCAAAGAGATTGAAGATACTCCTGTAAGTCAATGATTTCTTTTATCTCGTTCCTTTTTGAGGAATTTATCTAAAGTAGCTGTAGATATCGTCCAAATCAACATCATTCAAATCAAAGCATTCATCGAGTTAATAAAACAATAAGTAAAAAAAATATATTTTTAACCATTTATATATTTAAATCTTATCCCTATTCCATCACGAAAATATTGAAGTTGGTGAAGATAAAGTTAATATCGAAGAATGATTAATGTTCTTAACAGATGCAATAAATTTTGTTGCCAGAATTACATAAATGTATTCAACTAGCTGCCTTTGGCGACCAGCTTGTTCATCCAGAATACTGACTTTCCTCACTGTTCAACTATTAGTATGGAATACATTAAAATTTCACTTTGATAAGTTCATCTCAAATATATATATTAAATGGAATCAGCTAATAATAAATTATTGTTTGGCCAAATTAAAATGTGTATGTTGCCGTTAAAGCCCATAACTCAATTATTTCATAGAATTTATCATAAAATATTGTATCATTATTTATCAGTTAATTTATGAAAAATCTAATTATTTTATGAAATAACTTATCCTAGCGTATGAATTAACTGAGTTCATACTTTAACGCTGAACAGTTTGTTGTTGACTTTTTTTTTTTTTTTTTTTTTTAACAATTTGACTTTCTGTTGGTGCCAGAATCTTGATTTCGTTTACATTTTTTTTTCTCTCTGATAGAGTACACGTTCCGATAAAGTGAGATCCTTTCCCGATAATTTCTAATTATATTTTACAGCTCCATTAATTAACTAAGAAAAATGGCGAATTAAATGCAACTATAAAAGCGTGCAATGAAGGTAGTCTAAAACGTTCTTATAATAGTTAGTTCACATTTAACTGCTGCCATTCGAATTACACTGATTTCTGCGCCAAGTATGTTTGTTTATTATATACAATTTTTTAATTGTGACGAAATTCAGATTGTGATGGCGAAACCACTCACATCTAGTCGTTGGCATTTCATCAAATCAAACCATTCAATTGCATATCTTCGCTAGGTCAATATATTTAAAAAAAAATGCTTTCTTTCGATTACAGTTTGTTTTAATTTTGTGTCGATCTATTCCATAAATTTCATATCTTTCAAATAACAAAAAGAAATTTTAAATTATGTAATTCCATATTATTAGTTTAACAGCCAGAAAAGCCAATATTCTTAGCGATCATGCTGGTTACCAAAGGCGGCTTGATATTTTTAACTCGCAGAAATACTTAAGGGTGAGATTCATTCACAGCTCTCTACACTTCAATTTAAGTTATCATTGACTTTCTTATTAAATCGGAATTAGAAAGTACAGAAACTACTTATTTTTATTCGATTAATGCAAAACTATAAGACAATACCAGCGTATCCGAAGGTATGCAGTAAACAGATAATATAAGGAAATGATGCGAAATTCGGAAATTATTTGAGGTTTAAAAAAAATAAGAATACGAGCAAAAAGTTTTCCGCAGCTGCATATATTTCAATTGGGAATTTGTCTAGCACATTAAATTAACACAACTAGAAAATACAATAACGCAACTAGAAACACTTTCTGCGTTTGTTATTGTGCAATTTATGCAATAAATTTTAAAAAGTTGAAAATTAAAAAAAATTAATTTAATAAATATTAGTTTATTTCAGTTCAAATTTATTTGGATTTTTTTTTTTTTTTGAATAGAAAGACACTTTAAATTTTATTGGAAACGAACTAGCCATTCTTACTTTTAATTGTTTTTATTTTAATTGCGAAATATATTTAAATAAATTTTCAATTAGATGCTGAATTTGGAAATTAAAAATTGCAAGTTTTTTCTTTCTTATTTTCTGCATATTTTGAAAGAAAAGAAAGTTTACGATGAAAAAAAGAAAAAAAGACAATTCTAAAGTTATTCCCTAATTTTTTTTCTTCTTTCATACTGGAGAAGAACATATTTAAAAAAAAACAACCTTGAAATAATGAATCTTTTTAGGAATCAAAAAACATTTTCATCGAATATAAAATTTGTGTACAAATATTACATTATTTCGACGTCATATATATATATATATATCACCAATATGATAGAAGTCACTTATGAAATCTAAAAGAGTGCTAGTAAAAATAATTTTCGTCGAAATAATAGGAATTCCTATTCTAATTATCTTGTTATATTTCAATGCATAATTTTAGGTAGAAAATTTCTATCAATAAGGAGTTCAGTCATTATTTTTAAAATATGCAGAAAATGACAAAAAATAAAACATTTTTAAATAGTAATGAGTTGAAACTATATTATTCTTTTTGCTTCAAATTATATGTATGTTAATGTGTACAAATCTGTCGTAGTGATATAATTTTTTTAATGGTTACATTTCTCAGAATTACAACAATTGCAAATTTTATGAAAAAAATAGTATTCCATTGCAGTCGAAATATTGATATCAAAAAATTATTCAATAGCTTTGTAATTTCAAACACATTTTCGTCGAAACGTATCATTAGAAAAATTCCAAACTAAAATATTAAGAAAAAATAATAAAAAGGTAAAAAAAAGCACTTACCGGTAGTAGAATGAGCAGTCAAACGATAAAAAAAGAAGACCTTGATATATCTCAAGAACTCGCTACTAAGATTCAGCCGATATCGAATGCCGGTTAGGTCAACACCCCTTCTTTTTATCCCCCTTTTTGGTGTACCGTTTCAAAATTTCAGGGTGGTGCTTGCAACTTTGCGCACACCTTTCTTGCATGCCGTGCGCAAAATTCAGCACACGGTCGTCGGTATGGACCAATGGAATCCATTTTCCACACGGAACTCTGCAACTAAGACACCAATGAAAAATAAGTCCCCGTCGTCAATGGAATGTGCAAGAGCGAGTGCAAAGCCATTATCATCCATTATCTTTCATTCCTGAGATAATGAATTATGCAACGTAAGTAATATCTCGAAAGATCTGGAAAGGAGTTGGAGAAGTGGAGAGAATGACGTCATCAACGTGAGCTAAAAGAAATTGGCAGTTAGCCAAGACTGAATTGGTAGAATTAAGTTTTTAAACGATAGTTTCATCAAAAAAAAAATGAAAAGTTAGCGAACGCAGGCAAAGTACGGCAGACAGTCAATTTCTTGTTGGATTTGGCTCAGAATTTGATAGATATATACAATATCGATGTTAAATCTGTGCACCGAATTTTATCTCTCTTGGTTTTGTAATTATCGCGTTAACTTTTAATCAAATAGCCCAACGGACGGCCTTCCTCTGATCAGATTTTACTCAAAATTTGATAGAAATCTGCAAATTTGGTATAAAGAGCGTATACCAAATTTCATCCGTCTAGCTAAAAGCGCTTTTGTGTTATTTTTGTCACAGACAGACGGATAAACAGACGGGCATTTTCCAGAAATGTGCTTTTCGTACCCAGGGAGGTCTGAAACGTGGAGATTCGTCAAAATCTCGAATTCGAATTTTTTGACGATTATAATACTTTCTCTATACTGTGTATATGAGAAAGTAGGAAATGCATAAATTTGTACAAAGAAATAAAAATGGAAATGAAAATCCTACTTCAGAAATAATGTCTAAAGAAGCCACTTTTTACTAAACACTGTCGAAAACATGCAATTGAATGATTTTATAGATGAAATTAGTTTGAAATTCATCATAACAATAAAAGCATTTGTGACAATATGTATATCAAATTAAATTTTAATGTTTTATTAAAATTAGAGAAAAAATTTTTGTTAATGAAATTGACGCTATTGAAAAGGTAATTTTCTTGAGTTTTAAGAATAGTTTAAAACTATTTTTGAGAGATAATATTCTCGAAAAATAGAACAGAAAAAATACCAAAACATTGGATAAATTTTAATTAACTGATATTTTAACGAACTTTGGGGATTCGAATAGTTGATTGTTACTTTTCTTTTGTTTTGAAGAACATATATGTCAGATTTGATCCGAATTAGGCAAAAATTATAGATTTTTATAAATAGACGTACGAAACATTAATCTTTTTTTGCATATGTATATATACTTATGCTATATACAGGATGATAAAAAATAAACTGAAATTACTCAGAGACTTCTAGCTCTATTTTTGCTGAACGGATCCAAAAGAAGTTTTTTATATATGTTACTTAAGAAAAGAGGGCACAGATTTGAAAATTGAGTTCGGGATGAGATTTAATATTATGACAGTGTGCCTTTAGAACCTTCATTAAAACTTTAAAACGCAATAGGTGTCCGATATCGAAAAAAATGATTCAAACTTTCAGTATCGCTCATATACAAACGTTTGGACCTTCAACGCATTTGGAAATGCTTAGCATTCAGGTGATACGAGTTCGGTCATTGGTTGGCGTATTTTGTCTGTTTTTTTTTTCTTTCTTTTTTTAAAAATTATTTCAAATTAATTTAGAAATATACAAATAGCTTTCATTAATATATTTTTAATTTTTTATGCAAAAATAAATATTTATTTTGTTAATTCTTACATTGTAATTTAATTTAGAAGAAAAATAATTATAAATTTACATACGTTTTTTTTAAAGAAAATATTTGAAATTACTTAAATTAACGATTTAAAGATGGTCTTAGTTAATTTTACTCATTTTGTATTCAAAAATAAATGTTTTGTCTCTAAATATTAAATTAATTTTTAGAAGAAAAATAATTTAAAATATAAATTCGTCTTAAAAATTATAAAAATTATTTCAATAAAATTAACAATTTACAGACAATTTCAATTCATATATAACTCTTGTATAATGCAAAAATAAATTTATAGTACATTACAAGAACTAGAAACTTAAAAACATTGTAAACAAGATACATTTTGACATTCTTGCATAATTGATAAATAATGATTATTCACAGAAAAAATATTAAAACTATCGTTTGGTAAACAAACTTCATTTACTTTCAAAATATGTTTGTCTTTCTCCAGAAAATTGAGTAGCATACCAAGTATACCGTATCATACTTGTAAAAATTTCAGACTATCTGCCTGCACATTCCATAACTTAACATCTGCCTTCTATTTTTTCATTCCGATTATTAATATTAAGAATGGCTGCTAATATATTTTATAAATTATCAGTTGCCCTGTCTAATTTTCGATACAAGTACAGCTTTGTTGAGTTCTAACAAACAATTCGTTATTATTAAAATCCATCAATTTCAAACTTTTAATGATTTTAAGAGGATAACAGTTATTTAAATTATTATTCATCGTTAAGATTATAATTATTTTAACATTTAAAAATAAAATCTATAATAATAAAGCTCAATGTGTGTGTGTTGGCGCTCTACAGGCCAGAGCATTCAACCTACAGCTACCTAATTTGGCACGTGTATACCTTGGAGGCCGGGAATGTGCACCTGGGGGTTATTTTTTCGAATTTTTAATTAGAATTTTATTTATTTAAAAATTAAGCGAAATTTTGGCATTTTTCTGCTATAACTTCCGAAAATATTACCGCACTAAAAAGATTTTTACATGAAGTGAAAGATCAAAAATTTACCTTTTAAATGATACCAATGTTTTAACCTTAAAATTAAATTTCTATTTTTAATGAATTTTTAAATAAATATTTTAGCTATATTTTTCAATAATTTTTTGCGTACAAAATAAAAATAAAATTTAAGCTGCACGAGAACGTTTCGCATTCATGGGAAAAAATTAGCTTTTTTCAAAGTGTTGCCATCACATTGATTAAAGCTCCAATTAAAAATAAATTAAATCTTTTTGGAAATGAAATCTGCAAAAATATAATTTTCGGCACGTGTCTGTAGGAAATGAAACAAATATGAAATATTATTTTTTCTAAAAAATAAATTCAAGAAAAATTATTTTATGATCTTTTACACTCTCTATATTATTAATCCAATAAATCAGTTTTATTTTAAGGCAAGTTTTGTTTAATATGAACAGAATATCCATTCAAATCGGGGCCACACTGCTAATTTGTAAACCTTTAGTAAGACACAGATCTGCTAAAATGGTCTAAATGGAAAATGATTATATTTTATGTAACTTGATTCAATAAATGCTCTAATAAATAACGAATTTTTGATTATACATAAAGCTTCTGCTGTGGAAATCATGATGAACAAAATTTTCTTGAAACACTAATATTTTAAATAAAAAGAGTTAATTTCCAATCAACTAAATCAATCACTTAAACTGACTGATTTATGAAAATTTGAATATCACTATTCAATAAAAAAAGGATAATTTTAGATTTTCCATCAATCGTTTCAAAGAAAATACGCCAATTAGCGCGCAGGTTTCTCAAGATTAATTGGCCTAAGATTATGAAAATGTTGAGTTTTTCTAAATTTTTAACATTCAAAACTTTCTAAATAAGTCTTAGTTGATCGTGGAAAATAGAAACATTCATTCATTTATTTAAAATTTGGTGTGTCCAGAATATTTCTCAGAATATGTTACCTTACTGCATTAAATTTAGACTTCATAATTTTTGGAATATATTTATAGGCCGGAACAAAATATTATTATTGATTTCATTTCAATCCTTTTGAAAGCAAAACTAAAAACTGAATTTTATGCTGAATCTGAGAAATTTTTGTTGAATTATTCTTTCAGATATTACATAAATTATGAAAAATATTTTGTAGTTCACATAAGACTTAAATACCGAGCGATTCTGTTTGCAATACTCATATCCAATAATAATAATAATAAATAAATAACAATAAAGATGATAAATAAAATAAAACGCTTGGTTTTATTAAAAAATATCTTTATATTAATTGTAATTTCATCATTTCCACTTTAAATTAAAGTTGAAGTTTTACCGGAAATGACAACAAATTAGCAAAATATATATAGTAAATTGAACGAAACGATCTAAACAACAGTATAAGTTTGGTATGACTATCAAAATTTGAAGATTAAAAATGTTTTGTTTGAGATCTATTAAGAGACCAGTTACTTAAAATATTTAATTGAAAATTGTAGCGTGAGGTAATACTGGCGAACCGGCTGGTCGCCAAAGGCGGCTAGTTACAAATATAATACAAGTACCGTATGAATGAATATAATTTTTGAGTAAGAAGTAGGTTACATGTATCTATAATTTGTTAATTTAATAAAAATCAATTTAAAAAATAATTTTTGTAATTTTTTAAAGAAAAATGAATTTATATCTTTAATTGTTTTTAAGATACAACTGGTTTTAAATTATTTTTAATTAGTATATGAGACAAAACATTTATTTTTGCACACAAAAATGAGTAACATATTATCTAAAACCATCTTTAAATTGTTAGTTTAATTAAATTAATTTTGAATATTTTTTTTAATGCGTATGATGATTTTGAATGGCAAAAATGGTCTATTAGGTTATCTGTTAATAGAGCTTTCAATATTATTTTTGAAATATTGTAACGAAATATTAAACTTTATTTCATTTTCCAAATTTTGCTAAGAATAATTTAGCGTTCTCTAAAAGTTAAAGTTCTTTAATCTTTGAAATGCTTTTAAAAAAATGAAATATAATACGTTAAAATTAAAGAATAATCATTAAGAAAATTTTTTTTATTAACAGAGTAAGATAAAGAATAAATGTTATAAGAACAAAACAAATTAAATGTAAAACTATGCAAAACTATATGTTGATTTTGCAAAAATGCAATTTTTTTTAAAATAAGTTGATTTTTTTCGCCAAAGAATTATATGCCTCTATGTCTAGAGTTGTACTAAAATTCTCTTATTGCAGAGGAGTATATTTTATCTACGCCATCTTGTTCTTTCCTGAGAAAAAGGTCCGGTGGTTTGGTGGCAAGGCCTCGGCTTCGGAACCGGTGGGTTTACGGTTTGAAACTCGATTCGACCACAGAACCGTCATGTAAGCAAGTCTGATACGTGTTAAATCCGTCAGGGCCAAATGTCTCTACGCTGATGTGATGTGCTTGCTTAGGTGTCGTCCTTGTCATTTGACCAAGGCTCAAAAGTACGAGGTCTGTCCCAAAATAGTCTTAGTGTTGCTTGAAAGAGGACATTAATATAACTAAATTAAATATTCCTGACAAGAATGTCTAATGTTAAAATATCAAAACTAAATGTTTTTTTAAAATCAGCAATTCTACTTTTTATTGTTGCTAATAACAACCAAAGCACACACAGTTCTTAATTTTTAAAAAACTCTTTATAATGTGAATAAATGAAAAATAAATTTTGTTTAATCGCGAATATCTTATTATTTTCTGAAAAAAAAAATTCCTGGTACCATCGGTGGAAAATGATATATCCATTAGAAGAAACCACCCTATGTTTTTTGGATCATTTCTTAGAACGGATTCAAAATGCCATTCATTTTCTCGATTCTCCTTTTTATTATTATATTTTGAGAATTTTAACATTTATTATCTAATATTGACAAAATGAATATTTGAGAGGTCAATGATAGAGAGAGAGAGAAGAAAAAAAAAAAAAAGCCTCCCACCACCTCATGTGACGACTGGAGGAGGGGTGGTCTTTTATTCCTCAGTCTGCTGACTCAAAGCACGAAACTATAGGAAAGGTAAGAAACGTGACAAAAAAAAAGTTAAAATCGTATATTCAGATATGCTAACCATATGAGTTAGAGATCACTGTTCCTCAGCGAATTCCGATGTCACAAGTAGAGCATGTAGCTGAAATTGAATGCTGAGATGGCGAATTCTCTCCCTGTAAATAGAGAATTTAACAGCAACAGAAGGTCCCGGAACAATTGTATTTGGTAGATTATCTAGCATAGGT
This sequence comes from Argiope aurantia, assembly GCA_026543865.1. NCBI lineage: Eukaryota > Metazoa > Arthropoda > Arachnida > Araneae > Araneidae > Argiope > Argiope aurantia. The sequence continues at coordinate 9,422 of JAPMOR010035628.1, forward strand.
ATATTACATCAGTAAAAACTTCCGAATTAAATACGGGAGATTTGTGAAAATCCTGAGAGAAACATGCATGCATTTCCCTTGATATTGCAGCTTCTCAATTCAGCTTATGACCTCATAACACAAAGAGCTTGTTACTTGCACGTCAATTTGCATCTGTTTCAAGCTCATTTAGATGAGGTTTCCAATCTTATACTCCTTTGCGATTCTAGGCTTAATTTTATATTTTCCAGCTCTCTGAAACGTTTGTAAGGGAAATTTTAAATCACTCCATGCATTACGATCAGATTTAATTCAATTTGACAAGTATTGAGAGAGTTACAAGAGACTAACTATATTACAGGTCAATAACGAAATGCAATAACGTGAGCCTTAGAGTTATAGAAAGAGCTCCATGAATTCAAATAAAAATTCGCAGAATGATGAACATAGTTAGATATATTAATTATTTTCATAGCTGAATTAGGATTTTTTTCTGAACTTTTTTGTTGGAATAAAGAACCGTGTATTATTCTTTATTCTGTCAACTTGAATTGTCAGTCATGAAAAGTATAAATGTTTTTGTGACAGAAATGAAAATTCAATAAAACTAATGAAATTTCAAAGTTCCACATGTTTTAACCGCTTCAATTTTACAAAATGCTAATGTTTTTATTTTGAATTTCCCTCTACACCCCAATCCATTATTCTATATATGTTCAGTAAACATTGTTCACCGTTATTATATTGATGCAGAAAGAAAATTTGACGCATTCTGATAATTATTTAATGATCATTTTCAAATTTAAATGGCTCTAAATGTTTTAGAATTCCACATAAAAATTCAGATGACCAACACTTACCAGTTTTCCGCGTTTTCTTTGGTAAAATGATATAAAACTTTTGTTTTAGGAAGTAAACAGTAATAAACTCACATCATCATATGTTGTAAAGTTAAAGTCTATAGCTTCAAACAAGCGACAAATCTATACTTATATAAAGCTCAATGTGTGTGTGTTGGCGCTCTACAGGCCAGATCGTTGGACCTACAGCTACCAAAATTTGGCACATGCATACCTTGGGGGTCGGGAATGTGCACCTGGGGTCCCTTTTTTGAATTTTTAATTAGAATTTTAATTATTAATTAAAAACTAACTTTCAGGCCAAAAATTTTTTTCATTTTTCCCACCGCCAAATGAGTAAGGTTTTAATTTTTTTCCCACGCTAACAAGGATAGGCTTAACATATTTTCGGCCTATTATTTCAAACGATTCTGTTCCTTTTCTTAGTGTTTGATGTATTTAAAATTAAACATTACTTAATCGATCTTTCAGATTCATTTTGAAGTACTTTTGAATTAAAATAAAGCGGAATAAAGGAAATTAAAAATTTCTAATATGCGTGCGTTACCGTAACTGGCGTTGAAAATTCAAGCATGCGCATTGTGTTCTGATTGTTGACAACTATTTTCAAAGGATGCGGATTTGATTTAAATTATTTTTAGGTTAGTTTTATGTTTTTGTAATTAAATTGTATTTAAGTTAGTCATTTATTTTTTGTATATGTCTATAGTTTTAAATACATCGTTTTTTTAAATAGGTTTTTTTTTTTTTTTTTTTTTACCTGTTTTCTACCGATTATTTTAAACGATTCTGTTTATTTTCTTAGTGTTTGATGCATTTAAAATCAAACATTGTTAATTATCAGATCTGCTCATGATGATCTGAGAAAATTTTGTTGACAAATTCTTCAGATATTACATAAATTAAGAAATATATTCTTTAATGCTCATAAGGTTTAAATGCTCAGTTAATCTATTTTCAATAATCATATTATTAAAAAAATGCTTTGTTTCAGTAAAAAATATTATTATATTAATTGCAGATTAATCATTTCCACTTTAATTTAAAGCATAAATTCTACGCGAGCTAACAGAAAATTAAAGAGATACATATTACTTTATGACTGAAGGCCTTTATAATATTATGAGTGAATTATATCACTATCAAAATTTGAAGTTTTAAAATATTTTAATGAAGAAGCTATTAAAGTAGAAATTACATAAAATATTTAATTATTAAAATTTTAACGAACATTAAGATTGGCGAACTGGCTGATCGCCAAAGGTGGATAGTCTTAAATAAAATCTAGATTGGTTTTCACTAACATCCCAGACAGACTTGAAAAATTAAAGCGAAAAATGCACTATTTCACATATTGAGCTTATGTCTGTCATTAAAAAAATTCTATTTCTTGATGCACCTTTGCGTAAATTATTTAGCTATAAAAAATGAGACTCACTAATTAAACAATGAGACAACAATCAAAAAATGAGACTTATTAACTAAAAATGAGACTAACTATAAAAAATGAAATTCAGCTTTTGTCACTTATGATAAAAAAAAGTTATCATTGTCGAACGAAAAAATGTGTTTCAGTCTCTCTTTAACAATATTAATTTGTTAAAAGCATGAACGATGAACAGGTGACGTTTTAAAATCACATCATACAATGTAGTGTGCTTTTTAATGCATGAAAGACATAGTACACTTAATCAACACATTTATGTAGAAAATTATTAACTCAGTTAATAAAGAACTAATATAATAAAGTGTTTAAGAAAATTGTGATAAATACACAAATTTTTAATAAATGCCAATAAATTTAGGTTGATAACATTAAGGAACATAAAAAATAGGAATGGCTGTAATATAAACAGCAGATGATATCAAACAAATTAAATAAATATTGTGAACAAATAAAAAAAGACACATCAGAGAATAAAACTTCTAATTTAAGAACTAGACTACTAAAGATATGGAAAGAATTATTATTAATGTTATCAGTAGCAAATTCAATATTCGAAATGAATTCCAAATTTAAATTGGCGATTATTTTCCATATCAATTAACAAATAATATGTTTCATGATATTTGGAAATTTATATACAATTACATATTAATTATTAAATTAATATGTAACATGGGAACATGAGTGAACTCCATTGCATCCCTTACATGGCATTAAACATTATAATATTAGAACTACCAGTGTATACTAACCTAGTTATCTACACAAGTTAACATATGTATTAAGGAATAGCTTCAAAAAATCGGGCACAATATTTCCACATTGTATAAATAAATTACATAAAAACAGATCGCAATAACTTTGATTATAATACATGAGAAACAAAACTAATACTATCAAGAAAGAAATTACAAAAACACATTCTAAAACACTAATAAATTGATTCTATTTGCATTTTGCAAATTATCGTCTGCAAAGTGCAAACGATAATTTGAAACACTTTAAATTTCACGAACATTATTAGGTGCAAAAGATAAATTTAAACAATTTATCACTAGTAATTTATGAGTTAGTTATTGCTGAAAAAATAATGTTATCTAATTTTATCACGTATTTTGACGGAAATTTGATTTTTTCATGCACTATCGCTTGTGTCCAGCTGAACGATGAGCACTCCATAAGTCACTAAGGCGGCGCCAATTTGTAGGAACAGACTGCGAGTGAGAGGTATCATTCCAGCTGCTGTCATGACCATGTCTTCTTTTTCAACGAAAGTTTTCAACAATGGAAACACTTCCTGTCTAATGGAACAACGATGGCGATCTCTAAACTCAGACATTTCAAAGAGAAGAGATCGAATTTTGTGATGGGATTCTTTGATTCTTGATCCTGATGTAATCAAAAGAACCAAAGACATCAAAGCGTTGAATGCCAAGAAACAAGCCTCGATTAGTTGTATCAATATTTTCTTTTTCTTCGACGAGAGAATTACTGTTAGGGTGAAAAACAAAGTGAGAAATTTTTGGGAAATGATCAAGAAGATTGGTAAAGAAGATAGCTGATGCAAAGCATCGAAGTTCTTTCTGATTCCTTTGTAAAGTTCCAGCATCTTGTAAGTTTTGGATTCGCCATGTATCATGCAATACTCTCGCCAATTTTCACTTTTACATTTTGCCACGAATGTATTGATGATATCACTTAAATGCTCGCAAAGAAAGTATATGAGAATTGTGACAAGGTTTGGGAGAAAGAGCTGCATGTAGTTTTCGATTGTAAGGAAAAATAACAATAAGACATCTTTGTAATAATAATAAGTGGTTGCCACCTTATTTCCAAATGTGTAGCAATGAAGATAATAATAAGAATCGTCATGCTGAATTGAGGAAACGCTGCATACTGACGCAACCAGAGGAGCAAAGAAGACATAGCAAGCAGAAATTGTAGACCACCGACGCAGCTTCAAATCCGTGTTCACTCGAAATAAATCGTAAATAGTCCCAGATCTATCTATAAGCAGCGAAAACAGCTTTCTTCGTCTAAACATAACAATCCACAGAAATAATGACAAACAAAGTGTTGATCCCATGCAAATGACAACAGAGGAACTTACAAATTTTGTTATCCCACAAAAAGCAACTTCTGATGCGATAAATGAGAAATTCAAAGCAAAAGCCAAGATTCCTGCAATAGAATATAATGCATGGTAAGATTTCACTTGCCGAGGATAGTCATTATCATTTGGCGATATATTAATACCCGTGACTCTCAGAAGTTTCAAGACGCTATTGATTTCTTTCCATATAGCCAGTTTTCTTGGAGATGCAGCCATGGTTTTTAGCCGTATTTCTTGATTTTGATTCAATATAATTTTTTGAAATGCTCTTTCTATCCATCCTCCTTTCTTTGCAGGAGATAATTCAAGATCCATTGAATAATTTCTTAATCTAAACTATAATATTCAAAAATTTGCTGCTCAAGTTTTTTTTTTTTTACAAATTGTGTTTGAAAAAAATAGTTTTTTAGATTGGTTTATTATTTAATGCTTTACAAGCTACCAGAAAACATTTGATTTCCTTCTGTTCACGTTTCCTTTGCTGCTGAAATTTTACTCCAGCAAGCAATATTTTAGACTGGCGTATTACTTAATACTTTACAGGATGCCAGAAAGCATTAGATTTTCTACTGTCTTGCAAAAGAAATTGCATGTAGAATGAAGTTGAGGTTCCATAGTAAATAATAAAACGGGATTTCCTTTTTGTAAGATGGTTGACAAATAAATGAAATAATCGGTGGTTATAATAGAAAGACCCAGTCTGACAGAATGATTGAACTATCTTTTATGCATTTAGTGTCCAGTATGTAATCCTTTTAGGTAACACAAGTAAGTGTTTGGAACTTTTTTATATTTATCTAATGTTCTTCATACATCACAACTACATTATCAGACATGAAACAATGATACAAATAAGCATTTTGAACTCTTTAGAACTTTTATAGACAAAGAATATTTATCACAAACATAAAAGATGGCATTTATTTGGTTTCTTTAATCTCTTGGCGCGAAAGATATTCCAACTGTAACGAATTTCGATCTTGTCAGTAAGTACATATGACAAAACACATATTGTTTTGAATAATACGCATATTAGGAAATTTAATGTTCTATAATAGTCTCACAAGAGCGTAAAATGTATTAGCATGAATGTAGATACGATCACTACTGAAAGAAAGAGACAAGAATATTTATGTTCAAAACAGTTTCCCTATTTTTCTTTCTCTTTGTCGTATTTGTCTGGAAGAAATAAATTAGTATGTATAGTGGTATTCGATTTTCACTAAAATCGATAAATAATTAGCAGTTCTTACAAAAATATTTGACACGCAGTACAATTATATCGTTTGCAGTGTCAGATGACCATTTTTTAAAAAACAATTTTTCAACGGCTAATTTGTGTGTTTGTCTCTCAAGTGTAAATATCTAATAAAAATATTGACCTTTTTTATTGATTTGATTTGAATAGTATAAACTTTTATTCGTGACATTTCATTTGCATGATAAGGCCTTTCAAATGTAAGATAAACAAGTCAGATATAAATTTAAAATAAACTCCTGACGACTCAACTCAATATTATGGAATTTAAAAACTGCGCTGTTAAAATTTGTAAGCATTATGTCAGTCATGTAAGTCGTTTACAACATCTTTTCCTGCAGAAGAATATATACAAACTACAGATAACGTTTTAAAAGTGCCAGAAATTATTTTAAAAGTGGATAAAAATATCGTAATTCTACTTTTACTAAATAATTAATGTTTCATTTTTAATGCTGTTGTAAAGTTTTGCAACTCATATGACATTTTTTTTTTAAAAAAAGGTGGTCTCATCTAACACAATTCATCTCCAATCGGAGATCATCTTGAGTAAAATTGAATAAGAAGCCAATCTATTATAATTGGGTTTTTAATCATTTAACAGAATTTATCTCCACTAGGAAATAGCATCGAGTACTAGAATGGAAAGTCAGTGAATTATTGTTGGTTTCCTGATCACTGTGTAGATTATTAAGAGGAAGCCAATCTGTCCGGCTGTTCGAATATAAGTTAACACGGTAATTACAAAATGAAGAGAGCTAGATAGATAAGATTCGGTACACAAAGTTAACATCTATAGTATAGATATCTAAAAAATTTACTTTTTGTATACGTAATACATAGAAAGTATAGGCAATCGCCAAAAAATTTGAACTCGAGATTTTCACGAATCTCAACGTTTTAGACGTCCTAGAGTTAAAAAAACAACACATCTTTTGGAAAGTCTGTCTGTCTGTGACAAAAATAACTCAAAAACGTTTTGAGACAGACGGATGAAATTAGGTATGCGGTCATTACATCAAATTTGCGGTTTTCTAGGAAAGTTTGAGCAAAATCCGCTTTGAGGAAATCTGTCTGTCGTGCTATTCGAATATAAGTTAACACAATTACAAAACGGAGAGATCTAGATAGATAAGATTCGGTATAGAGATTTAATATTGATAATGTAGACATCTGTTGAATTTTGAGCCGAATCTACTAAGGAATTGACCGTCTGTTGGTCTATACTTTCAGAAGCATGTAAACCCGATAACTCAAAAATGCAATGATTTTAATATGTAAAATTTGGTATGTGATTTTGTAACTGCAATTATAGTTTTGCATCAGATTTTTATTTCAATCAGTTGGGAAAAACGTCTAAAACACAAATTTGATTTTCTGACACTATTAAGCGTATCCCCGCCCCCCAAAAAAAAACAACAACATCGTCAAGGATCCCACGACAGATTTAGAAGAAAAAAAAATGTTACATGCACACCAAAGATTCGTGTTTTGCAATTATTGTTGGCCAATGCCAAGCAAGGCCTTTTTAAAGATAACACTTTAATTAGAGAACATGTTTTGCATGCTTTCTAGAAAACTACCTGTTATCTTAAACTTCAAACTATAGCTTGCTGAGCATCTTAAATTCTTACAACTAAAATAATACTCCAAGCAATTTAGAATTCCATCGGCTTGTTTATTCTTTCAACACAACAGCGTATCTTACAAACATTGCCAGATTCCGGAAGGTTTACAATTGATCATCAGCTATTATACAAAAAATAAACGAAATAATATTAACAAAATATGTTTATCAAAGAAAAAATTGTTTGCTTTTACTTTTTAATAATATTTTAACAAAATAAAAATAGTAGCAGTTATAAAATGTCTGAAAAGGAATCGTCTGCTAAATGTCGATTAACAGATTTAGATTATGATATTTACCGAACAACATGCGAGAAAATTTTCGCGAGATCACTCTTTCTGGTTAATATGTAAGATAGTAGGATTATAATTTCGAAAACGTATAAAGCTATAACGAAGAATGAACAATGAATTTCATATTTAAAATTTGATGAATAAAAATGTATTCTTTTTTCAACGGAGATATATTGAATAAGAATAAATATATGAATTTGGAAAATTGAGAAATTTTATTTACTTTTAACCAAAGAAATTAAAATGCAACAAAAAAAACACCTTTTTGCTGACCTTTATTTTTTTAAGTAATTATTTTTACCAAGTGAGGAAATGAAAGTGGTGAAATGAGACATTCCGATATAGACGGAACGGTTCGGTTTTTTCACTTGGCGTTAGGCCAAAAACATCTTTTCTTATTTTGGTTTCAGTTCATATTTAAGATAACGAAGTTGCAACACAAAGTGGGTAGCTTTCGCTGGCAGACTAGGAAGTAAAGCATACAACTGCAACCGAAAATAAACGCTTTTTGACACAACTTGGTAAGTATCTTTTGAATCTCATATTTAATTTCACTTAAGGAACGTTAAATAATCCGTGCCTATTCAAATTCAAAATGCATTGTACTTAGGGCATTAGCTGCTTATAATGTTGACATAAATTCTTCATTTTTGATATAATTGTTCACTTTCTCTGATATGAAGTAGAAATATAGTAGTATTGTAATTATCAAAAAATTCAAACTCGAGAGTTTGATGAATCTCCATGCGTTAGACCTCTCTGAGTCAGAAAAACACCTTTTTGACACTGTCTGTCTGCATTTCTGAAAACATAACTCTAAAAGGCTTTGAGCTTGACAGATAAAATTTGGTATGTGACGGTTTTTCTTTTTCATATTACGAAATATAGAGAAAATATAGTAATCGTCAAAAGATTCGAACTCATGATTTTGACGAATCTCAACCTTTTAGACCTCCCTGAGTTTAATAAAACACATTTTTAGGAAAATGTCCCTCTGTCTGTGACAGATATTACACAAAACCGACTTGAGCTAGACGGTTGAAATTTGGTATACGTTTTTTATACCAAATTTGCAGATTTCTATGAAATTTTGAGTAAAATTATTCAGAGGAAGACCATTTGTCCTGCTGTTCGAATAATTACAAAAAGAAGAAAGCTAGACAGCTAAACTTTGGTACAAAGATATTTTGAGCTGGGTTGATTGTCTGTCAGTCTGTGCTTTCAGAAATAAGAAAATGTACTAATTGAAAAATGCGATATTGAAATATATCAAATTTTATACGTGATTTTGCAACTTTTAAGTATAGTTTTATGCTAAATTTTTGTTCCAAGCAGTTGGGAAGAACGCGTCTGAAATCCAAATGAGATTTTTGGATACTTTTGACTGCATATCAGGTATTAATCTCCAACACACTCGCCAAGGATCATACGATAGATTCAGTAAAAATACTAAATTGAAGCTGAAGATTAATATTTCGTAATTATTGTAAGCCAGTGCCATGGAAGGCGTTCACTGGGATAACATCTTTATCAGAGATTGCAAGAAGATTTTGAGGGTTTCCCGGTGGTTTTGCAGATTTCTATTCAACTTTTTAGCGAAATCCATTCGCAGAAAGTTTCTTTTGCCTGTATGCCCGAGTGTAAGTAAACAACATTAATGTAAAAAAAAAAAAAATCAAACAAGAGGTGCGTTTAGACATAACGCGATCTACACAATTTTAGTAACTTAAGTATAGAACTGTATTAAATTTTGAGACAAATCCATCTGAGGGTTGACCGTACAACGTTCTGTACATTAGTATTCATGTTAACGCAATAATTAAAAAATAGCGAAGGTTGACAAATGAACAATCTAGTTTGTGATCTTGGAATTAAAATTCTAGTTCTGTGACAAATTTTGGTGTCAACAGGTCAACAAAAAGACGTTCAAAATGCATATGCGGAATTCTTCATTATACTACAAAACACTCGTGCTTTGGACTCTGAAAATAAAAATCTGAGCACTCTTGGAGTTGTTCAAATTTACAAAATTTATGCGGGAAATAAAAGTTTTTTTTATTAAGAAATATGTGAGTAAATTTTAGGGTAACCAATCCCACTAATTTTTTTATATTTTCCTTAGTGATATTATTCTAATTCTTACCTACAGTTTTATTTCCCCCTTTTTTTTTTAAATTAGTGTTTAGTGAGTATTAGTATCTTTCAAGGAATGCAATGAATTCATCGCAAAGGTTTTTTTTTTGTATTTGGATATACTCTCTTTATTTTATCTCTTTGTTCAAATTATTTCTTTAAACTCTATGAAAATCGGATTAATTGTTTTGATATCTCTGATACCGATATGAAAAGAAAAAAAAATAAGACTAAAAAGGATGAATTAAATTATATTTTTGGAAATTTTGTTTTCTCAAAATGTGATAATTAAATAATAATCTATATCTATATCTATCTATATTTATTCTATACTTATCTATATCTATACTTATAATAAAGCTCAATGTGTGTGTGTGTGTATGTGTGTTTGTTGGCGCTCTACAGGCCAGACCATTCAACCTACAGCTTCCAGATTTGGCACGTGTATACCTTGGAGGCCGGGAATGTGCACCTGGGGGTTATTTAACTAGAATTTTATTTATTTAAAAATTAAGCGAAATTTTGGCGTGTTTCTGCTATAACTTCCGAAAATATTACTACACAAAAAAGATTTTTACATGAAGTTAACGATCAAAAATTTATCTTTTAAATGATACCAATGTTTTAACCTTAAAATTAAATTTCTATTTTTAATGAATTTTTAAATAAATATTTTAACTATATTTTTCAACAATGTTTTTCGTACAAAATAAAAATAAAATTTAAGCTGCACGAGCACGTTTTGCATTCATGGAAAAAATTAGAGTTTTTCAAAGTGTTGCCATCACATTGATTAACGCTCCAAATAAAAATAAATTAAACCTTTTTGGAAATGAAATCTGCAAAAATATAATTTTCGGCACGTGTCTGTAGGAAATGAAACAAATATGAAATATTATTTTTTCTAAAAAATAAATTCAAGAAAAATTATTTTATGATCTTTTACACTCTCTATATTATTAATCCAATAAATCAGTTTTATTTTAAGGAAAGTTTTGTTTAATATGAACAGGATATCCATTCAAATCAGGGCCACACTGCTAATTTGTAAACCTTTAGTAAGACACATATATGCTAAAATGGTCTAAATGGAAAATGATTATATTTTATGTAACTTGATTCAATAAATGCTCTAATAAATAACGAATTTTTGATTTTACATAAAGCGTCTGCTGTGGAAATCACGATTAACAAAATGTTCTTGAAACACTAATCTTTAAAATAAAAAGAGTTAAATTCCAAACAACTAAATCAATCACTTAAACTGACTGATTAATGAAAATTTGAATATCACTATTCAATAAAAAAAGGATAATTCTAGATTTTCCATCGATCGCTTCAAAGAAAATACGCCAATCAGCGCGCAGGTTTCTCAAGATTAATTGGCTTAAGATTATGAAAATGTTGAGTTTTTCTAAATTTTTAACATTCAAAACTTCATAAATAAGTCTTAGTTGATCGTGGAAAATAGAAACATTCATTCATTTATTTAAAATTTGGTGTGTTCAGAATATTTCTCAGAATATGATACCTTACTGCGTTAAATTTAGACTTCATAATTTTTGAAATATATTTATAGGCCGGAACAAAATATTATTATTGATTTCATTTCAATCCTTTTGAAAGCAAAACTATTAACTGAATTTTATGCTGAATTTGAGAAGTTTTTGTTAAATTATTCTTAGGGATATTACATAAATTATTAAAAATATTTTGTAGTTCTCATAAGACTTAAATACCGAGTGATTCTGTTTGCAATACTCATATTCAATAATAATAATAATAAATAAATAACAATAAAGATGATAAATAAAATAAAACGCTTGGTTTTATTAAAAAATATCTTTATATTAATTGCAATTTCATCATTTCCACTTTAAATTAAAGTTGAAGTTTTACCGGAAATGACAACAAATTAGCAAAATATATATAGTAAATTGAACGAAGCGAGCTAAACAGCAGTATAAGTTTGGTATGACTATCAAAATTTGAAGATTAAAAATGTTTTGTTTGAGAATCTATTGAGGGACCAGTTGCTTAAAATATTTAATTGAAAATTGTAGCGAGCGGTAATACTGGCGAACCGGCTGGTCGCCAAAGGCGGCTAGTTAGAAATAAAGCTCAGTGTGTGTGTGTTGGCCAGACCGTTACAGGCCAGACCGTTTGACCTACAGCTACCAAATTTGGTACATATATACCTTGGAGGTCGGTAATGTGCACCTGGGGTTCTTTTTTTGAATTTTTAATTAGAATTTTAATTATTAATTAAGAACTAACTTTCCCGTCAAATTTTTTTTTCATTTTTCCCACCGCCAAATGTGTAAGGATTCAGTTTTTTTTCCCAACAGTAATGAAGTTACGCTTAACATTTTTCTGCCGATTATTTCAAACGATTCTGTTTATTTTCTTAATGTTTTATGCATTTAAAATTAAACATTTTAATTAATCGATCTGTTCATCATGAATCTGAGAAAATTTTGTTAAAAAATTCTTGAGATACATAAATTAAGAAAGATATTCTTTAGTGCCCATAAAGTTTAAACGCGCAGTGATCTGTTTTCAGTAATCATATTATAAAAAATGCTTTGTTTCAGTAAAAAATATTATTATATTAATTGCAGGTTAATTCTTTCCACTTTAATTTAAAGCATAAATTCTACGAGAGCTAACAGAAAATTAGAGAGATACATATTACGTTATGATTGAAGGCCTTTATAATATTATGTGTGAATTATATGACTATCAAAATTTGAGGTTTTAAAATATTTTGAGGATGAATCTATTAAAGTAGGAATTGCGTAAAATATTTAATTATTAAAATTTAAACGAACATTAAGATTTCCGAACCGGCTGGTCGCCAAAGGCGGCTAGTATATAATATAATGGAAAGTGATTCGTACATGTGCTACGATAATGAGAAAATTAATTCGTCGTTCTATTTTAGACATGGTTTGCCCTCATTATGCATCAAAATTAATTATATCAATAATTGAAATGCACAAAAATAATGCATTTCTATCATTGCAACGTGCAGGAGTATGAATATAGAAGTGAGTAAAATTTCCGTGTTCCATTGCCAAATATCAGTTTTTCTTTGGCGATTGCCAGAAAAGTATTTGGCTAATTTTTTCAAAACAGTTGGCTAGATAAGTAAAAGTCCAGTTGAAGTTGAAGAGTTTATTCAATAGCTCGTGCTACAAGATAAAACAGGCTTTGCCAGTGATCCCTTTAATTCGGTACGTTACGCTTGTTATAACGATTCCAGTTACTAAAAAGATGAAGAATATTATTGTATATTTATTTTTGAAATACTATACATATAGAGAAAAATTGTACGAAAATAAAATTAAGGTTACTGAAAAGCCCCCCCCCCAAATTTAAAGAAGTGTATTAATGATTTTTGTGCGATTATATGCGTCGAGGTTATTGAAGAAAAACAATTTAATCCCGATTAATTTTTAATTTAAAAAATGAGATTATGTAAAGGAACCTTTGCATTGTTAGTACTTTTAATTTTATCCGTCTGCCCTATAAAACGATTTTTATGGGTGATTTAATCAGTTAATTTCCTATTTCAATGCATTTTTAACATTATAATGTATTAATTATTTATAATGAGTTCTAATACATTTTATTTTTCTTAATTTGTGAAAATACAAGTGTTTATATTTATTTATTACTAGTAGCTTGAGACGACCAATTGGTTTGCCGATAGTATTTATTATATTTGATTTCTGAAATTCTGCAGCCTACTTTATATATAAAAAAAAAACCCTCAGAAAGCAGCAGTATGGCAGGCGCAGGCGCATTATATTGCGCCGGAATGACATCCACGTTTCATTCAACATTTTTATTTCATTTCACATGTTACATGTGTATAAAGATTGAATTGTACAGTATATATATATATATATATATATATATTAACTTCATTCTAATATATTCTCTTATTTCCTGACAAAATTCCAACTTTTTTTATTTAATTAATGCAAAAGAAGCTCTGTAAAATTGCTGACATTGACAAGTTCCCACACTCCGAGTGAAGGGGTAAAAATTTGTCGATCTAACACATTCTTTTAAAAGATCCCTATAATTCCCTTACTTAAATCGACACGTGTAAAGAAATCCGTTTCAAAATCTCGTAGTATATAATCATGGGGATAATATTTCGTTCTGTGTTAATTTGCCTCGTCGCTTCTGCGTGTACATAAATTATGCCTGCCGGGATGGAATAAAAGCGAAGTTAAAAAATTCAAGGTGTCTTCTCTCTCTTCGGCCTCTGCTTAAAAAAAAGATGTTAATTTATATATATATATATATATATATATATATATATATATATATATAATTTTGAATTATTTCATTTCGAAACTTTGCCTACTTGTGTGTTCCCGACGACAATACACTGTTTTAATATTTTCAGAACTCAGTTATCAGTAAATGGATTACTACAGAATTAAATCTTGGTTTTATGCGCATGACGGCACTTGACCGTGAATTTAAGAAAAAAAATTATTTCAAAATTTCTTGATATTAATTATATGGAATAATTTTTTTTAAAGTTAAAAATGGATCATAATTAAAATTTAAAAAATAAAACTATCTAGAATACTGATAAAAATTTGTTTTTAACGGCTATTTTATTCGATTTTCTTTCAGCCATGTCTCGCTTAGGAGAATTTTTGTTTGACTCGTACACGAATGGAACATTTGGTTTATGGTCCTTCATTGGTATGATTCTGTTTGTGATCTCTTTACTTATAATTGAACCGGAATATTATGCCAGACAGATATACTCTGGGAAACAAGATTTTATGTTCTGTTTCTTGATGTACAGCTGTATTTGTCTTTTTCTCGAAGTTATAGATAGTCCTTTTATGAGCCTTATAGCAACAATACCTCAAATACTTTTAATTTGGAACCACATAGTTGTATACAAACACTGCTGGATGTGTACATTACTGTACTTCATTTTGTGTGTTATTTCTGATTATTTTCTCTTGCACTGGTCGTGCTTACTATTTGTGTCACTTCAGATATTTGCTTTATACACTTTTAATCGTAAAGGCTACTTAGGCATGGATGAAATATCTGTTCATTTAAAAATGTCAATGTAATTACCTTTTTTTCTTTCGATTTTGACAAATTTTGTATGATTAAGTCTATTCTGTAACATTTTATATTTCATGTAATTAATAAATAAAATGTTTGACAGTATTTTGTTGCATTTCTTTACAGCACTAAAATTCAATGAGAATACTATATTTTTGTTTGTCAAAACTCTTATGTCAATCAATTATATATAATATGAGTGTATGTGTGTGTGTGTGTAACGATATTTCAATATCTAATTGAAATCGTAGTTAATTTCCTAATTTTTATCTTAATTTAACCCATATTAACTTAAATGTTATTTTTTTTATTCAATTCCCACTTTTTATTTAATTATTTTTAACGCGCGCTCTAAAAAACTGATGACATTATAATTTTCTTACGCTCCGAATGAAAGGATAAAAAGTCCATATGCTTACAGCATTCTTTCAAAGATACCTAAGATTCCCTTTTCTAAGTCGATACGGATAAAAGAAATCCCTATCAAACTCTCATACTAAAATCGCTGAAGGGACAAATGTCCATCTCTTTTGCTCTTGTGTCACGATGGGCCGACTGATACATCACTGATGATGACAAGACTGATATATCGCTTATTCTTTGTATGAAAATTATGCTTCCCGTGGTGAAATAAATCGAAGTTAATATATGTAACATTATTTGTTGTAAAGCAGAATGCAGTTTGAAGACAGTGAAGAGACTTGCTATTTCGTGACGTCGTTTTATTTCATTTTTAAGAAGCAGGCATATGTACAAGCGATGAGCACACAGAACGACACAGACAGGAATGAGGAAAAAGCTCTTGGACATTTTATCCCTGGTCTTATAGAACCTATGATTTTGATAGGGAAAACATTTCTTCATAGTGCTAATATATTAATAAGATTCTGATAGGGATTTCTGACGCATGTCAATCACATGTAAGGGAAACACAGGGATCTTTTAAAAAGAATGTGCTTACTGGACAGTTTTTTACCCCTTCACGCCGAGCGTGTGAAAGTATCGGCGTTTTGTCGATTCAGCGGTATTTTGCCTCTTCACGCAGAGTGTTGGAAGGTTATACTTTTAGCTGACTCTGCAATTCAACAAAGCTTCTCTTGAATTAATTAAGTAGAGACAGTGGAATTGGATCACGAAATAAGAGAATATTTTAGAATAAAGTTACTATGGGCTAAGTTAAGATAAAATCTTGAAAATTAATTAAATTGAAATTAGAGTTAAAATATCATTACATATATATGTAGGGAAAGGCAACGACCAGCATTAATATGAAAATATATTTATTATAATTAAAGGACAAAACATTACTATACTAACATAAAACACATAAAGTTACACGAGCGTGAGCTGTATATCTTACAGACTCACTGCCCAAATCTCGTCTGCCAATAATGGCGGGAAAGCATCACGTGATTAATGACATGACGCAACATGGCGCCATACAGCATACGGGATCTGTCAGCAGTTCCCATATATATATATATACAGGGTGTTGACGAATTCGACCGACAAATTCAGAGAGGTAATAACAGTAGGCACCAAACGAATAAAAAATCACCGTACAACATAAGATCCCAAACGACGTTCAGTAATTGAAAATCACAAAAATATAGGGTGCTCGAGGATTGTTGGAAAAAGTAAAAGATATCAGTAACAGTAAGAAATAAACAGTAAATAGTAATTTTTCATCTCCATAATGCCTCTATCACCTCTCTGAATTTATCTTTCGAATTTGGCAACATCCTCTGCAAACATCGTTACTGATGTTTCCGCTATGTTTTCTGGTACCTGTTTTAGTTTTTCTTGAATATCTTAAAAACACCTAAGTTTTCACACTACATGCTCATATCAAATTAAAGAGTATAAAATTTCTTACATTTTAAAGCTTTTATTTTTCTTCGTTTTAATATTTTTGGAGGTAAGGGTACCAAACTACTTGTTTTCTGGAATTTACGACCCCCTGGATAATCGAATCGTCATGTTACCTACATGAAAAAACCCTTTTAAGAATGTGCTTTCAAAAAATTCAGAGATTAAACATCATTTGTTTTTGTTTTTCTTATTTATTTTTTACAGTTTCCAATAATTCTCGGGCACCCAATATTTTTGCGATTTTCACCTACTAAACGTCGTTTGAGTATCCTATGTTGTGTGGTGATTTTTTTATCCTCTTGATGTCTACTATCACCTCTCTGAATTTGTTGGTCGAATTCGACAACACCCTGTATATATAAATACTGAAAAATATGTTGTCGGTGTCATAGAAAGTGTATAAATAAGCATTAAAGTATCATGGACAACTGGCTTCCTTCAACCACTGATGTACCAAAAAAGAAAAGTGGCACCTGGGAAATATTTTGATATTTTTCTGATAAACTTCTGATGACCGGTCGTCATCGGAAGTTTAACAAATTTTGGCCGGAGCATGTTTTTTCGTTACCGCCATGTTTGAATTAAAAAAGTTAGATAAGGTCCTTAATATGTTGTCGTCCTGATGTCCTCCTCCCCACACCTAAGACTTACGGCTGGCCATCTAGATCCCCCCCCCCCCCCCCGGCGCCTTTTTACATTATTGGCTTCAATGACAAAAATATCTGTATAATATATTTCTATAACTTATCTTACAGAATGAAGAACTATAAATAAAAATTGCAGTTAAAAAATGTAATAATAATTCCTAAATTACTTTAAAACTATTTTAATCAATACATTTTACACCTTAAAAAAGCTGAAAATATAATGTTATGTATTATTTCACAAGATCATAATATTTATTCTTTCTAGTTATTATGTCAATAATTAGTAATCAAATCATGAAGAAAATCGAATTGTTTAACACAAATAAGCTACAAGAAAAATATCGCTCGGCAACAACATCAATACGTTCCGTCTTATCTGTGAAGCCATTTTGTATAATGAACGCTGGTTTCAGTTCGGATTTTTCGCGGAAGTTGATTCAACTGAGAGTGAAGTTCAGACTGATAAAGAGACAAAGCAAGGCTAGCGGTCATTTCGCAAACAAGAAAGTCACTCGGACTCAAATAAGTAAGTACTTCATGAGTTTTTTTAGTCCATTTTATCTGCAATCTGTATTTTTTAAAAAACAATATTATTTCACTATTCATATTTCATCATTTTTAATTTTTCCAATTTTAAACCAGCGGAAGTGATCTCCCTGAAAATTTCTCGCATACTCTCTAATAAATTGTCATGCCAGGGAATGCCTTACCTGACATTAGCATATATAGTTGCGAAATATTAAATTTTAGCGTGAATTTAGCATTTTTACTGAATCTGTCGTGTCATCCGTGGCAAGTTATTTGGCGATTAATCTCTGACAATCTTTAATAGCATCCAAAATTCGGATTTGTGTTTTAAGTCCATTTTTCCCACTGACTGAAATGAAATTTGACACAAAACTACTTTTGTCGCCACAAAATCTCATATTAAATTTGGTATATTTAAGTCACGGGTGGGCAAACTTTTTCAAGGAACGGGCTACTTCGAATTTTTTTTCAAGTTGTTGCGGTCCACCCAGTGGTGTAGGTCTACAGTATTTGTTATAACTTAATAATAAATACGAAATATGTACTTACCTACATAATAACAAACATAATAATGATTGTCACAAATATAATAATATCAGTTGGTACATTTAATTTCAAAATACATTAAAAAATTAATAATTATTATCTAAAGTTAATGTTTGTAGTAATAGTAGAAGACTTAATCTGCATGATGTCCGCCAATCTTGAATATCTCGGTATAAAATTAATTATGAAATGCTAATTTTGCACTGGGTTCTAAATGGTTGTCTATGAGACGGGAACGGTATGTTGTCCTAATTATATTCATCGTTGGAAATGCAGATTCACACAAGTAAGTAGAACCAAAAAACGATGTTAAATAATTTGCAACTTTTTTTAAAAAAAGGATATGTCCATTAGATTCCAAAAGCTATTCTTAGGTTCTGAACTAATTATGTCATTTATGCACCAATTTAAAAAATTATGTCATTTGAAGGAGAAAAACTTCGTTTTCCTTAAGAGGTAAAGAGAAAACAATGTTCCATAAATATATTTCTTTTAGTATGAGCGTCTTAAGTCTTAATAAAGACGATCACCCCAAAATGTCTCGCTGGTCCACCCGTCAACTTAATGCTCACCTCTGATTTAAGTCACTGCGTTTTTTAACTATCGCGTTTACTTATTTCCGAAAGTATAGATGACAGACAATCAACACGCAGTTGGATTTAGCTCAACATTTGACAGGTGTCTGCATTATAGATGTTAAAGCTGTTTACCGAATTTTATCTATCTAGCTCTTTTCGTTTTCTAATTATCGTGTTAACTTGTATTCGAAATCAGAACTGATGGACTTCCTCTGAGCAGATCTTACTAACATTTGATAGAAATCTGCATTTAAAGGCCGTATACCAAATTTCAGCCATCTAGCTCAAATCTTTTTTGAACTATCTTTGTCACAGACAGACAGATATTTTCCCAAAAAATGTGTTTTTCGGACTCGGGGAGATCCAAAATAGTCCTAATGTTGCTTTAAAACGGGACGTTAATATAACTAAACTAAGCTAAACTCGAACTCATGGAGGTCTAAAACATGGAGATTCTTTAAAATTACGGGTTCGAATTTTTTTGACGATTTTTATACTTTCTCTATACTACGTATACGAGAAAGTAAAAATAAGATGTAAATAGAAAGGTCATAATTAAACAGGAACTATAATAAAAAAATGCTAGAAATTCTTTCATTTTTTTGAAGAAAATGAAATAAATCCGAGATTTATTAAATTAAAAATTTAGATTTCAATAATAAAAGATTCGAAAAAATTTCTCTTCGCACTTTTTTTTTATCAAATTAATTTTTTGTAAGTGAAATGAAGTTTAAAAAATCATTCTGACCTAAATATTTTTATTGAAACTGGAAATCGCTGTTTAAAATAAATTTATAGTAATTCACAAATTAGTTATATGAAGAATTTCAGATAAATAAATCTGCAAATTTGTTGATAATGGACATTTATCAATATCTAAATTTTAAAAAAATTAAAGACGATGTAAAAATGTACCAAAACTAGTCGTTACTTTCCCTCAAATAATAGCATTAATAGCAATAATTTCGCTATTTTTATTTATTCTGTTGGGAAATAATTCTACATATCTTGCGAAATGGATAAAGAGTAAATCTTGTTTACATGGGTTTCGAATTCGTTTTCATGACGAAACAGACTAATGAATTTTGAGAAGATCGCAATACACAGTCAACGGGAATTGAAGAGGGGATTTCGCATGTTTTTCCAGTGTACTTTTATATGAATGATAAAATATGCTATCATATAATTAATACTTTAAAGAATTTGGAACATTCGTAGATGAATATTAGAATTCAATACACTGACAATACAATTGAATATACAATTCAATACATTAGATGAATAAATTCATCTTTAGCAGTGATTTTGAATCTCAGAGATGCATTTACAAGGGTCTAGAAGTAATGAAACAAAATCAGTGGAAGTGGTCTTCTCCAAACTTTATTGCATACTTTATAATAAAGGGGAATTTGTATGTTGAATTTGTGTCCCAACCGATTGAAACCAAAATTTCACCCAGAACTGCAATTGCAGTTGTAAAGTCGCTTATTAAATTTGATATATTTAAATCTTTGCGTTTTTGAATTGTTCGCCGCTGGTGTGGTGTGGTGTGGAGAGGGGGGTGCCAGCTCAGGTGTCGTCCTCGTCATCTGACGCGGTTCAAAATTACGAGGTCCGTCCCAAAATAGCCCTAGTGTTGCTTCAAACGGGACATTAATATAACCAAATTAAACTGAAAGTAAGACGGACAGACATTCAATTCCTTGTAGAATTTGGCTCAAATTTTGATAAGTTTCTACAATACTTGTTAAATCAGTATACCAAATTTTATTCATCTAGTTCTCTTTGTTTTGTATCTATTGTGTTATATTTGAACCACTTCTTCCGCGTAGAATTTGCTTAAAATTTGATGTAGATTTATAAATTTGGAGTAAAACCCACATACCAAATTTCATCTGGCTAATTCAAAGCATTTTCGAGTTATTTTTTTCACAGACAGACAGACATTTTCCAAAAGTGTGTTTTCAAACTCAGGGAGATCTAAAACCTGGGTAATAGCAAAAGTTTCAATTCCAATTTTTTTGACAATTACAATATATTCTCTATATTTCTTATATGAGAAAGTAAAAATATCACTGAAATAAATATAAGAAAATACCAATTTTCTTTGACATTACCAAGCATAAAGTGTGTGCGCTTGTGTGAGTTGGCATTCAACTGATACTAACTATTTCACTCACAGCTACCAAATTTGGCAATGATACATTTTGCAGCGTGGGAATGCATCCCTCGGAGAATCAATTCCTATTAAAAATTAAGCGAAATGCCTGCGGTTTTCCACGATAATTTTTGAATTTTACACCACTTTAGGTTTTAAAGTAGTGTTTTTTTTAATGATATCAATTTAACTGCTATTCAATTTTTCTGAAATTTTGATTCAGTGTTAAAATTTTTTTACTTAGTTTTCAAGTATAGATTTCATTAATGCACTGAAATTCAAATTATGCTCTTTTCTTCAATACATATTTGATTGCTTGATTTTTTTAGTAATGTTGAAAATTAAGAAAAAAGATTTTGATTGTTATTTTTTTGTCATTATAATTTATAAGAGGAATCAAAAAGTGGAGTTTCGTTACCGAAAAAGACAGCATGCAGTTTGAAATAATTTACTCAGACATTTATGTTTTAAAAACTAATCTTGTCATTACAGGTGCTCTAATGTCATGGAACCCGAATCTATTAGGAAGGCTTTTAAAATAACAGAACTTTAATATCTTTCACAAGTTTATGCTTAAAAATACTTTATTAAATGAATCATAAGTATCAAGTCGTGCATAATTTCTTTTAAAATTAGCACCAACAATATTCCCGGCTGACCATTTGGTCTCTGAAGGCGGCATCCAAAAATTAAATGCCGGTCCTAATCTTTCTTATTTGTAAGTAGACGAAATTAATTCTAAAGGTGGTTTGATACTCTAATTATAATAACCTTCATCTCTAATTATAATAAATATGTATATAATGTCACTCTACAATACAGGCCGTTTGACCTATAACTATCAGATTTGGTATGTTAATATATTTTGAAAGGTGGGAATATGCATTTTGAGGTGACTTTTTGGAAATTTAAATTAGAATCTTGATTAATTAAAAATTAAGAGAGATTTCAGTATTATCTCCATGATAACTTCCGAAAATATTATCGCACAAAACTGATTTTTTATACCATATTAAAATTTTAAAACGTTTATACCAGTTTAATTGTCGTGCATTTTTTTTTTTTTTTTCAATTTTGGAAGATTTTTCTTGTACAAACAATGGACTCTATTTTTAAACTAAAAAAATCAAATCATTTTCAATAATTTTTTTTAAATTTAATTTCCTCCCTGAAAGGAAAATTAAGGAAAAATGTGTCTGTTTAATGTCTATGTAATTTATCTAACGAATGAGAAAGAGAAGTTACAGTTCTATTATTAACTAACTGCCTTTGGCGACCAGCCGGTTCGTCCATCTTAATGTTCGTTAAAATTTAATAATTAAATATTTTATGCAATTCCTACTTTAATAGCTTCTTCATCAAAATATTTTAAAACTTTAAATTTTGATAGTCATATAATATTATAAAGGCCTTCAGTTATAACGTAATATGTATCTCTCTAATTTTCTGTTAGCTCCCGTAGAATTTATACTTTAAATTAAAGTGGAAATGATTAATCAGCAATTAATATAATAATATTTTTTACTGAAACAAAGTATTTTTTTGTAATGTGGTTACTGAAAACAGTCATTGAGCGTTTAAGCTTTATGGGCTCTAAAGAATGTCTTTCTTAATTTATGTAATATTTCAAGAATTTGTCAACAAAATTTTCTCAGATTCATCATGATCAGATCGATTAATAACAATGTTTAATTTTAAATGTATCAAACACTAAGAAAATAAAACGAATTCGTTTAAAATAATCGGTTGAAAACAGGTTAAAAAAACTACTTAAAAAACGATGTACTTAAAACTATAAGCATATACAAAAAATATATAACTAACATAAATACAATTTAATTACAAAAGCATGCAACTAACCTAAAAATAATTTAAATCAAGTCCGCAATCAGTCACAACAATCAGAACACAATGCGCATGCGTGAATTTTCAACGCCAGTTACGGTAACGCAGATGCTTGAATTTTTCTATGTCAGTTGGGGTAACGCTATGCAGATTAAAAATTTTTAATTTCTTTTATTCTGTTTTATTTTAATTCAAAAGTACTTCAGAATGAATCTGAAAGATCGATTAATTAACAATGCTTAATTTTAAATGAATCAAACATTAAGAAAATAAACAGAATCGTTTGAAATAATCGGCAGAAAAATGTTATGCGTAGCCTCATTACTGTTGGGGACAAAAATTGAAACCTTATACATTTGGCAGTGGGGAAAATGAAAAAGATTTTTGGAGGGAAAGTTAGTTTTTAATTAATAATTAAAATTCTAATTAAAAATTCAAAAAAAGGAACCCCAGGTGCACATTCCCGACCTCCATGTACCAAATTTGGTAGCTGTAGGTCAAACGGTCTGGCCTGTAGAGCGCCAACACACACACACACATTGAGCTTTATATAAATATAGATTATTATTATGACTTTGAAATTAAGTTATACATAAGAGATTTATTTGAAATGAAACATGACCGATATTCTAGTGGAAACAGTTGGTCTCCAAAGACAACTAATTATTTAATATTTTCCTATTCAATAGAAATCTTTTGAAAACGGTGTGATTAAGCTATCCCCAATCATTGAGACAAAATTTCATAAGATTTTAGTAATTGCAACTCCTTTTCAGCTGTAAGAAATTCTGTGATTATATATAGGGACAGAAAATTTTCCCACAGCTCCAAATCCCATATAAAAGTATGAAAATAAAAATATCCAATGTAACAAGAATAAATACAAACAATAAGGATGAATATCTGTGTGTATGTGTTGGCGCTTTGCCGGCCAAAACCTTTTGACCTAGAGCTACCAAACGGCGCAAAAATATATCTTATAGATAAAAAATATAATTTATAGATGAAATTGGGCACTATTGATTGATATTTTGAAATTATTTAATTTTAATACTTGGAAAAATAAGCGAAATTTTGATGTTTTCCCACTATAACTTCTGTAAATATTACAACACAAAGATTATTTTTTTAAATCTAAACTTAAAATTAAAAAGAAAAATCCTTTCATTCATGATACCAATTTTTTTGCAATTAATTTTTTTTCTATTTTTAAATAATTCGTGAAAATAATTTAAGCGTATTTTGCAACAATATACTTCATTGTTGATGCTATTATTTTTTCTGAGGTTTTTTTTTTCACTTTTTAGTAAATTTAGTATAGAGAAAGTAGAGTAATCATCAAAATATTCGAAATCGAAATTTTGACAAATCACAAAAGAACGGTAAAAATTCTCTTGTGGACCGGAATAGCCTGGTTGGTAGGGCGTTGGATTCGCGCCCCATCGGTTGCAAATTCGAACCCCGCCGACCGAAGACTCTCGTGTGTGTGACGGCTGGCGCACGTGAAAATCTGTCGTGGTCACGAAGTCCTCCATGTCGAGAGAAATATCACTGGGGGTCTTGGATCAGGGGTGATCGTTCTCTGATTCAGGCCTAAATTGCGATCTGTGGGTGAATGAATGAAATGCATGAATGAAGTCCGCCCTGTAAAAAAGGGTTGTGACGTGTGTGTAACTAAGTCGTTCTCGTGGTCCTAGATGGCGCTACTGAAAAACAAGAGACGCACCTTTGGCTTAAAATCACTGACTTCTAGTGGGCTTGTCTATGACTGCCATTAGAAATAACAACAGCAACAAAAATTCTCTTAAATTTAATGAATTAACGTTCTAATTTAAATTTCAAAAAATTGTTATGAGATGACATCTCTACCCTCCAAAACAAACCCGTACTAAATTTGCTGATTCTAGGTCTATCAATTTGTCTTGCAGAACGCCAACACCTTCAGATAGTCAGTAATAAATTTACGATTTCTGGATTTTAACAGATATTATAAAAATCCAATCAGTTTAATTTAAAATATTTACATTTACGCTTTTGTTTATTAAACTTAAAGAGATATCTAACCAAGGTGTGATTTCAGAATGTTTTCTCTAACTGCTCACATTTTTGAGTAGCATTATTTATTAATACGTTGTTCGAAGGATTCCGTTAACATTCATTTTGAAATGTACAAATTTTAATATTTTTCTGTTGTTAGTTCAGGTATTTCTAGAGTTATTATTTCATTATAAGTAAAATGAGAGTACTTGTACATCAATAATTTATTGATTATGTATTAATTTCTGTTTTAGAAGAAAAAGACTCCGGAATTTGATTTCTTTATCTCTATTGAAACCATCAGAGAAGGAAAAGATAAACAACATTTAAAAATAGAAAAAAAAAAATCCTGCAAAAAATTACTACTGGAGATCATATTGATGTCTCATCTCTGTCTTGAAGAACACATTTCTTAATTGTTATACATCGATACCATTTACCAGCTGAGTACGTCCATCTTGCATTTGGAACGGTTTCGAACTGCAAAATATGATTCCTTTTGTGGTAAAAAATCTTATTATTTTATCCCTTTCCATTGCCATGTCTGTGTGTTACTGTGAAGACTCGGAGGCATTCGACAATGAAGTTGGGTACCACGTGAAATTCTTCCTCGTATCGAGTTTGTTCGACTTCATTGGATGGCACGGAGTCGGTGTGTTTATCAACACGGTGCAGTTGTTTACGATGAGACGCGGCAGCATGCGACACTGCTTGCGAATCATGCTTCGCAAAATTTAATGCTTAAGCATGATGAATGAGTTTCTGTCCTAATGGCTTATGGTAAATCTGCACTATATTGACATACTGCGAATGACATACTACATGCTTGTCGAATGTAATCCTACCCCCAAACAGGGATGATGAAATTACTAGAATGGGAAAATAAAAACATGATCAAATTACAATCATTTGGATAAACTACTTGATGGAATAAAAATAATTGAACATGCATTCTATCGCGTGCCTTGACACAAGTAATGACATTTTTCTTGGCAACACGAGTTTATTATATTGTAAGAATTAAAATTTTATTAATTTTCGATAACTATTTATATATATTTATATAATTAAACTTCGATTTAAATCTAAACTCATTTCTCAGAGTTCCTGCCGGAGCTCCTGCTAATACATACTATTACCAGTGTCAGCCACACACTCCAGCTCAACTGTTTCTCTCTCCCTTCACTTCATCTCCTTTCGGTTGTGAGGTCAGAACAGCTACGCATGACACATTCTATAAATACAACAATGAAACATTATCATTAAAAAGAAGTAAAAATATGTATTAATATAAAAGGGTACTTGATAATGAATATTTAAAATTCTAATGTTTTAAAAGGACCCAGAAGTCCCTGAAGTATTCTGCTGTGGAGGATTTCTTGGACTATTCTGCATGCTATGGTCTGTGTAGTTTCTGTGGGCGTTTCAAGGACACTTGTTTTCCCTCTCTTCACTCCTTCTCCTTCTCCGTTGCCATGGTTTCGACAAAGCTTGTTTTTTTTTTACCCCGCCAGTACGTTTCGGGACTACCTTAACAGCTGTGTAAAAAAAGGAAAGTGACACTTTTATCTGCCTCAGCGTTGCGAGGCAGACAACCGGTTACGAGGTAGAAAATATGACCTTGAACCGCCTACAGAAAATACACATACTATAAGAGGCTTCAAATCATTGGCGTACGGATCTCGTAAGAGATGTATTCAGAGTTTCTGAATGACCAGCAAATTACTTACTGATTCTTAATTTTTACATTATATTGGAAATGTTTTTGTTATATTACAAAATTGCAGTTAATAAAATGAAAATATATTTTAAAACAAATTTATAAAAATATATTTTAAAACTATTTTAAAACTAAACTGTAAAGAATCATGATCACTTAGGCTGCATTAACTGTCTGAATGTAAGAAAATCTTGTTTTAAACTTTTATTCTGGAGTGTGATGCTCATTTCAAAATTCTCCTGTTCAAAAGCAGATGTGATTTTTTTTTTCACAAAAATATCCGGATAAACTTTCAGTTAAATACAATTGCAAATTCAAAACATTAACTCATTTTTTTCAGCATTATTATTGAAACTTTTGTTTTCCAATCTGTGTTCAGTTTGGAGTTTATTTGAAATGGAAAGATTGAATAAAATTCTAATTAAATGTGCTATATACTATTTTAAATGCAGGAAACTTATATAATAATAATAAATAAATATTTTATTATGACGTAATATATGAATAAATATTTTGTTTTCTAGTCTGTGTTCAGTTTGGAGTTTGATGTTTATTCGAAATGGAAAGACTAAAAAAATTTCTAATTACAATAAATATGCTATTTACTATTTCAAATGTAAGAAACTTATATTGTTACATTAAATAAATATTTTTGTATAAAAAGAATCTTATTGTTTATGAGTGTGTGTGATTTCTAAAACTATAACGACCTACTCCTGTTTCTTTGTTTCACTGAAATTACAATTCAGTCGATGGTTTTATAATAGTTGTAAAAGGTTTGATTTAATATGAACTAATTCATTGCAATTGAAATTCTTCTTTTTAATTTCTTTGTAAGTGATTTCTTTCTAAGTACGTAAAATTATTCCCTAAGAAAATTATGTGATAAAATATTTGTTAAGATATTTAAGATTTGTTAAGTTACTTAATCTCTCTGTAAAATTAAATATATTATTGAAAATAATGCAAAAATTTCGACAAATCAGGAAAAAAAATTGCACGTCAGATAAACTAGTATTGTTAAAAAATGTATTTTTTAATGTGAAGATTAAAAAAAAAAAGAGGTAAGAAATCATTTTCTGTGTAAAAATATTTTTAGAAGTAATGGCAAAAAAAAAATCTATTCGTTTTTAATGAATTAAATTTATAATTATTATAAAAAATCACCCTGGATATACATTCCCACCTTCCAAGATACATTTCTATCAGGTTGGAAGCTATGTATCAGCATGTCTCGTCTATGGAGTGCCAACATACACACACACAAACTCCTATATTATTTGAAGAAATTGCCGAATTAATTACAGATTTTGCTTTATTTTTTGTTGCTGCTCTTTGATTTTCTGATTTTTTTATGATTATTATAAATAAAATATCTTGAATTTAGAAAAAGTAACTGTTACTTCATCCTCATAAAATAGGTCTCTAGTGATTCTGAATATAATCAACGCTCTCAGCTTGTAACATCAAATTGTAATCAATTCCGGATATGCGACTATTCCGGTGAATATCAAGGGATAACCACTGTATAAAATTACGACTTTTTTCAGCCTACTGTATTTTTTGTGTGTGATTCCATTCAGTGATCGGTCATCGCCATTTAACTTGCATCGGAAATTTTTGTTAATGAATTATCGTGATAAATCTATGAATATCAATGTCCCTTTACAATGCCTCTTCAATTTCTAAATCTTTTTTTTAGGGGGGGGGGTCATTAGCGGAATCACAGAAAGATTAATATCAAGAATAACAAATATCAGCGTATCACAGAGTTAGGTTTAATTGATCTATAACTTAGAAGTAACACAACTTATCAAAGCCTTAATAGGTATCATTTGGATTTTCAGCATTTTTGGTCACTTTGTATACCCTATTTTGTTTTCCAATAATCTTCTAGATAATTGGAAAAAGATCTGCAGAAGAATAATTTCGCAGAATGCTGGAATGAATAGTTTTTCCCTAAAATTTGTGATAAGAATATGGATACCTGTCTATTTTGATATGCAAGATGGTAACATTCCTAACAGAACTGGGAGTAATTTCATTAATAGTGAATTTGGGTTTATAGTTTGTCAATATTATCTTATTTTTGATAAGAAAATGAACATCGGAGTATTTTGATATGCAAGATGGTGTCGATATGCAAGATGGGAGTAATTTCGATATCAATAGAGAATTTGGACTTATGATTTGTAATATCAAAATCGTTATCCTAATACATTACATTCGCCATATTCATCAAAAATTAATCTTAAGTTATTTGTTTCTTTGAGATCATATAAAAGATTTCAAGTAGATTTAGATCTTTTGCGGCTCCAGACAATTTAACAACAATCACTTTGCAATTACTGATCAAATGTAATTTCGTATTTTTAAGCATTTTTAATTTTATCAATATACCAAGATTTGTTTTCTTGATTTTGGAAAAATTAACCACAATTATTAATTGTTACTGTATTAGTATATATAAATCATTAATTATATATTAATTAATGATTTCCTTATTTACAAATAAAAACATGTTATCATTAAAATAAAGATTAAAATAAAGCAATAAACTTCAAACGAATATAACATTAAAATTATTACTTTATAGAAGCTATCAAGTGAAAAATATCATAACTACTTAAACGAATAAGTAGTATCCCGATATACTATAATTGTGTAATTGATAATACTTCATTTAATAATGTAATCACATGTTCTAATCTTAACAATTTATGGTTCGTAGATTTTTTTTACAAGTGTATTTATTGAGCATCTTGGAAAATGGCATTTTCTAATCGACTTGCCGGCTGCCCTTCCTCTCAGCAAGTGATGGATTTTCAAGCAGGCAAATGCCTAGTAAGCAATCTGCCACGGCCAAATTAGTTAACAAAACGAAAACTGAATTGCTTTATTAGTCAAAAATGTCTCAATTCCAAATTTGAATCTGTATTTGGCAATTTTTTAATTATATTGCGCTATTATCTCAGATAGTTCTCACTTTGAAAATATTATCCTTTAAATTTACTTTTCCACGGTCTTTCTAGCAAAACCCAACGGGAGTTTTCAACCCAAAACTTTCTCGCATACGCTTTAATAAAGGTATTATCCCAATGAACACTTTGTATGGCATTGATGCACAATAGTTCAGAAATATTTACCTTTGGCATGAATTTAGCATTTTTACTGAATCCATCCACTGTAATCCTTAACTAGTGTTTTGGCGATTAATCCCATGCGGTCAAAGGTATCCGAAAACCGAATTTAGGTTTCAATTCGAATTCGGATTTCGCGTGCTTCCCAACCGGTTACAACAAAAAATTCACATAAAATTACACAAAAAAGTCGCAAAATCACGTACCGAATTTGATATATTTATCGTTTTTTTTATCGTTTTTGCATGTTTCTGAAAGTACCTACCGACAGACGGTCAATCCCTTGTTAGATTTCGCTCAAAATGTCATAGGGGTCTAAATTAAAAATGTTAAATCTGCGTACCGAATTTTATCTATCTAGTTCTCTAAGTTTTGTAGTTATCGCCCTAATTTATATTCGAATAGTCGAACAGACAGACTTTATCCGAACGAATTTTGCACAAAATTTGATAGAAATGTACAAATTTGGTTTTAATATTGTATACCAAATTTTACCAGCCTAACTCAAAGCGTTTTTGAGTTATCTTTGTCGCAGTCAGATGGGCATTTTCCAAAAATGTTTTTTTCGAAATCATCAAAATCTCGAGTACGATTTTTTTTTCTTTTTTAACGATTACTATACTTTCTCTTTACTTTGTATAAGAGAAAGTTAAAACAGTTTAAAAAACTATCGGCAACAATATAAAGTTAAATTAATCCGAAGTTGTAAGTTAATTAAAAGTAATATAGTTTTTAGACTAGAGTACGACCCCTTTTCTATCCAAAGATGTGTTGCAATGCGTCTGACTGTCCGGATGCCGCTGAGTGACCGCTAAAAACAAAGCGCTTACTGGTTGAAGATAAGTTTCGGTTCGCAATTCCGCTGATGAAAAAAGAGAACATTCATGGGTTTAGAATAAACAAGAACTGAGTGCCAGCGAGTTGTGCACGGGTAAGAAATTATGATTTCCATCTTTTTTGTGTCGGTTTTTTGAGAGTATTTCAGAGTTCACTAAGAGTAATTTTTATGTCATTTCCGCACTATTTCTATTTCATTATTTTGTTTTATTAAGGATCAAACGACATAGATTTGTTTGACTATTTGTAAGCCAGTTGTCTAGCCGGAATTGTAACCATGAAAAGCTTTTATTATTTAAACGAGAAATTTTTTTTTTTGTTTCTAGTTTAACCCTTTCTAGGGCCGTGGGAAATATGCTTCCCACCAAATTTTTTTATTAAGTCAGAAACTTAGATGTTTCTGTTCTTTATCTCAGACAAAATGATGTGTCTTGATTTGTTACTTAATTATTAATTAACCAAATTTATTAATTAATCAAATTAATTTATCTAATAAGCTAAATGAATCCCTTTTCTTATTCTAATTTCAAGCCTAAAAATATTTTAACATGATATGACTAGAAAAAAATGGCCCTTTAAAGGGTTAATGAAATTGTATGAATTCGTGTTTGCTCAATTTATCAGAATAATAAAATTTTGCTTTTATTTATTGAACGAAGAGCTAATAAAACCATAGATACAGATTTCTGAAATTTGAAAGTCAAATTATTACCAAATTGGAGATTGTTACAAATTCTAGTAACATCGGGTTTTCTTTTGAACTAAAACAAATTTTCATTCGTATTTGTTGCATTAATCTTAATAGTCTGAATAAGAATTTCGAATTTCTTTATAATCTAAAGTGATTATTTTATTATCTAAAAGTAATACTTTATTATTATCTAGTATTACTTTATTATTACTATATGTATTTATTATTATTTATTAATATATAAAAGAATTACTTTTTTATTATTAAAGCGATTATTTTTTTCTTTTCATCTAAAGTGACTTCCTGAATTAACTGAAATTATTTAAAATTTGATATGAAATTTAAAAATATTTGAATTTTGTTTCTGATTTGTCAGTATCTGAATTTGTTCCAGATTGTCCAATTTATACTCATAACATTTGTTCTCATTAAAAAGTTCTAAAAATTGTTTAATTATTTTGAATTATTTAAGAAAATTAACTTCCGAAATATTCTGCTTTCCAAAATATTTTTCTAAACAAAGGACAAAAAGCTTTTTTTTTCAAATTTCACTTTTTAAACACGGGAAAATAAAGCAAGTATTTCGTTGTACAAATACAAACAAGTATTAGAAATGCCAAGCAACGGAGAAATAATAAATCTATGAATCTTAGGATTTTGGTTGTTTCGTTCGCTTTTAGGGATCTTTATTTTTCTTTGATAAATTGTCTATAAATTAATCAAATGACCCGCATTAATTTGCGCAGTTCAAGTTATAGTAAATTAATATAGTTATATAAATTCATATGGTTATATAAGTTCACATTATATAATATTTATATTAAATTTTATTGAAATTACTCCCATTTTTTATAAAGAAATAACAGTACATCCTCTGTTATCCTTCTTCAGTCCTGCATCCTTTTTAGTTGCCTGGCAAGTGTAGGCCTCTAACTAATTATCTTCGATTATCGGAAGTAAAGGGGTGAAGCTTTTGATGACAACTATTTTGTTCGGTTAAGCCAACAATGCACATGAAATTTTGTATTTAATTACAATATACAATTTCGGGAAATTTTGATTTTAAAACGAATTCGTAGCTCTCTTTGTAGGCTAAATTTATATTCTTTATTAAAATTGAAATCATATATTAAGGATTACAGAAAAACTATTAACATATAAATTGTAACAGTTTACAGCATATGAATTACTCATTAAAAAAACTCGGGAATTTTTGTTTGTTCTTCTATTTTACTGCAAAGATATGAATGATATGTTTAATTTGTGTCAGTCGTATATAAATTAGAATTTAAAAATATTAATAGTTATTTCTATTATCACATTGATATTAGCAAATGTTTCATTCTTCTTTCAAATAAATTATGTTTTAAATTCGCTCTGTGGGGTTTTTCAGTAAACATTTGTAACTGTCTTCATTAGATGACAAAATTCCATAGATAATAAGAAACTTTCTTTCTTTTTTTTTTAACTTTTAAATATTCGAAATAAAGAAGTGTTGAACTTTTATACTTAATACTAGCTGATATACACGCATTACACACAATTAAAATACTTTCATGTCTAATATTTTTAATATAAAAACTGCTTTTATATAAAATATTAAAATACACATAATCCTTTTATCCTTGGAAGCATTTTTTATATTAAAATGAGAATATCAATTGAATTCCTGATTTAAATTCTTAATCGTCTGCTTTTATATTTTTCTTTTAGTATTCTTCCAAAATTCTGCTGTGTTCTTGCAACTGTTTGCACTTTAGTTCATCAGAACAGAAAATATTGATTGAAATGAGTTGTGAATGGGATTTTTGGCAACAGAGGCCGTTATCCCCTAATTCCAAGAGAATTCATCCAATAAATGTTAAAAAACTGCTTTCTAGAGACAGTATTCGAATAAACGCTTTGAGAGACGACAAGAATGAATGTCAATTTTAAGTTTTGCAAAAAGATTGGACCTATGGTTTGCGTATTTGGAACAAAACAGGATGATATGTTCTGTGTTATTTTCGAACAGAAAATATTGTTACAAGTGTTGTACAAATTGTTGTTTCAAAACTAATAAAAACGTTGCCAAAATATCCTTTGAAAATATAGCAGAACTTATCAAAAAATAAAGAAAAAGTATATATATTCAATTATTTATTCAAGTTTGGAAAATTAATATAAATTGAAGAAAAATTGCTCGGATATGATATTGATATTATTGAAAAAGTAAAATTTTAAGATGATATAAAAATATTTCTTGTGGAATTCTATGGGAAAAAAAAGGCAAAGTTTTGATTAATTTTGGTTTCTTTGCAAAATAAAGAAGAATTTATATAAAAAAATAAAGAAAAAGTAGTTTGAAGTACATCTATTAAATTATTTTTTCAGTTTTGGATAAATAATATAAACTGAAGAAAAATTGCACGGATATGACATTGATATAATTGAAAAGATAAAATTTTAAGATGATATAAAAATATTTCTTGTGAAATTCTATAGGAAAAAAAAGAGACGAAATTTCGGTTAATATTTAGTTATTAAATACAGTGGCTCCCAAAAGTGTTCGTACACTAAAGAAATTTGCAGAAATTGTGTTCTATACTTCTTAATAAAGCATTTTATTAGTTGGTTTTTTTAATTAGCATCTTTAAATAGTTCTTAATAAAACTGAACAAATATTTTTATAAAAAATCAAGTAGTATTGTTCTAAAAATAAATAAATAAAAAATGTCACAAAATTAGAACACAAAAGTCTTCGTACATCCAAACATTATTTATTTAAATTCATCATAAAAATATCTTTTGCGGCTCATTTTTCTTCTAATTGAAAAATACACTAAAATCGTTTGATTTCAGTATTTAATATCACAATTATTTATTCTATTTACTTTATTCTTAGATATGACGCGCATTTGCAAATAAACGAATTTAGACGTACGAAAATTAATTATATTTCATTTTAAAGCTGGAAAATCAATTAGAGGCATTGCAACTATAAATAATCTACCTCATTCAAAGGTGCAAAGCATAATAAAACGTTACAGAGAGGGAAAAAGGATTGCAAACAAGCCTCGTAATGGTCGCCCACAAATTCTGTCAGCTAGAGGTCAAAGAAATATTGTGAGTAAATTTCTAAAAAATCCACGTCTGAGTGCAATAAAGTTTACTTCACAATATAATGAATCAAATGGAATTTCTATTTCCTGTGAAACTATTCGTAGAATTCTTCGGAATGCTGGTTGGTATACATGGCCGCTCTGCACGAAGAAAATTCTTTGTAAGTCAGAAGAAGAGAATTGCTAGGCTTAAATTTGCCAAATCTATGATAAACCAGCCAGAGAGCTATTGGAATCGTGTCTTATTTGCAGATGAAAGTAAGTTTAACATCTTTGGGTCGGATGGGAGAATCATTGTATGGAGAAAAAAAAACCCGAAGAACTTTATCCCAAGAATTTAGTTGGAACAGTAAAACATGGCTGTGGAGGTGTCATGGTTTGGGGGTGTATGTCAGCGGCTGGAGTAGGCAATTTAGTATTCATTGATGATATAATGGATCATAGAGTTTATATAAATATTCTCAATAATAATTTAAAAGTGTCAGCACAAAAATTGGGCATTTTAAACAACTTTGTGTATTACCAAGACAACGATCCTAAGCACACGGCCATGAATGTTCGTCTTTTTTGCCTCTATCATTGCCCTCAAACCCTTAAAACACCAGCTCAATCACCGAATTTATACCCTATAGAACATATTTGGAAAGAATTACAGGTGCGAATAAGAAGTCACGACATTAAATCGAAAATTCAACTGAAAGCAGTAATGATCGAAGAATGGAACAAGATCGGTGAAGAAGTAACCGACCGTTTAGTTAAATCTATGCCCAAACGTTTAAAAGCTGTTATAAAGAATAAATGATATCCTATTAAATGCTAAACATTTATAAAAATTTAGAAAAATTCATATTTAGTGATGTTTTTTTAAAGTGTCTGATCACTTTTGTGTCCTATTTTTGTACAATTTTACTTATTGTCATTTTTAAAAAAGTAATTTGCATCGTAATTAAAATTTATTCTTCACTGCTTTATTAAGAACTGTAAAAATTTGCTATGAAAAAATTTTCATGTAAAAAGAATATATAATGGTAAATAATGAGGTTTTTAATTGATTCTTGTTGGTGTACGAACACTTTTGGGAGCCACTGTATCTAATGAACTTTTGTACTTTGAAAAATGGTCAGTATTCTTTATTTTGTTCTATTTAATAAGCGCTCAAGATTTGCTAAAAAGAGGAGATGTAGAGTATACATAGACGTAATGATTTTTATTTATATTAAGACTGATAGCTGGTTCACAAAGCATAGCATTCATTTCTACTGAGATCTTATTAAACTTCATATAGTTAGATTTTGTAAATTATTATACGCTTTAAAGTTACAGTTAATTAAAGGAACAGCATTCATAGAATTTTAATTTCATTTCTTTCTTTACTTTATGTTAATGTATTAATAATATATTTTGTATTATATAAATTGATAAAAATATTGTTGATGAACAGGGAACGTTTCATCACTCCCTTGCCTCTCTTTTTTACAGAAAAACGATTATTTCTGGCAGGTAAAAGGAAATGGATAATTTTAAAAAACTTACGAGTACTAACTAGTTATTATTTTTCACACTGGTGGCGACAGAATTAATGTTTATAGAACGAATTTTTGTAGAAACCTAAATTAAAATGGTAAATATTCTTCTTTAATATGCAATTTTAGAAAACTTAAAATTTACATAAAGACTACCATGTATTGCATAGCTCAGCAAGCCATCATTCAATGAACATCCTAGAGCCGTCATTCAGGCTATGGTCTAAGAGTATCAGTAATCCAAAGATGTCTAACTATACTGATTTTATTTTAATTTTGAATTTAAAAATATTTTTTCATAAGACTAGGCACTGAAATTTTTGTTATGGTTCTAACGGAGCACCGAAATACTCTATTTCAGGACGTTCAGGTTTATTAAATGCTAGCCGCCTTTGGCGACCAGCCGGTTCGCCAGTATTACCGCTCGCTACAATTTTCAATTAAATATTTTAAGTAACTGGTCTCTTACAGGATTCTCAAACAAAACATTTTTAATCTTCAAATTTTGATAGTCATACCAAACTTATACTGTTTAGATCGTTTCGTTCAATTTACTATATATATTTTGCTATTTGTTGTCATTTCCGGCAAAACTTCAACTTTAATTTAAAATGTAAATGATGAAATTGCAATTAATATTAAGATATTTTTTAATAAAACCAAGCGTTTTATTTTATTTATCATCATTATTGTTATTTATTAATTATTATTATTATTGAATGTTAGTATTGCAAACAGAATCGCTCGGTATTTAAGTCTTATGTAAACTACAAAATATTTTTCATAATTTATGTAATATCTCAAACAATAATTCAACAAAAATTTCTGAGATTCAGCATAAAATTCAGTTTTTAGTTTTACTTTCAAAAGGATTGAAATCAAACCAATAATAATATTTTGTTCCTGCCTATAAATATATTTCAAAAATTATGAAGTCTAAATTTAATGCAGTAAGGTATCCTATTCTGAGAAATATTCTGGACACACCAAATTTTAAATAAATGAATGAATGTTTCTATTTTCCACGATCAACTAAGACTTATTTATGAAGTTTTAAATGTTAAAAATTTAGAAAAACTCAACATTTTCATAATTTTAGGCCAATTAATCTTGAGAAACCTGCGCGCTGATTGGCATATTTTCCTTGAAGCGATCGATGGAAAATCTAGAATTATCCTTTTTTTATTGAATAGTGATATTCAAATTTTCATAAATCAGCCAGTTTAAGTGATTGGAAATTAACTCTTAAAAGTCAGTGATTTAGTTGATTGAAAATTAACTCTATGACCACCATAAAATCTGTGCTTTCTCTTGTGGTGTATGCATTCTCCTTAATATCCTCTCGAATAAAACATCACATACAAAAGTACTACATAGAACAAACACATCAAAAGTAAACATAACATTTCAATTGTTGACAAAAACAAAAGAGAGAAAAATGCATTTAATAAGCAGACGATATTTAGAAAAGTACAGATATTTAGACTGGAAAATGAAATTATCTGAAATTAACCACACGCGCAGACGATATTTACAAAATTAAAAATATTCAAACCTGAAAAGGAAAATATATGAGTTATTCCATCACTAAATGCCATAAGTTTGTTTATATCTTCATCATTTTATGAGTCATTAAACATCAAAATAGGTCCGGGACTAAATAAACACCCTGTATAGAGAGTGTAAAAGATCATAAAATAATTTTTCTTGAATTTATTTTTTAGAAAAAATAATATTTCATATTTGTTTCATTTCCTACAAACACGTGCCGAAAATTATATTTTTGCAGATTTCATTTCCAAAAAGATTTAATTTATTTTTAATTGGAGCTTTAATCAATGTGATGGCAACACTTTGAAAAAAGCTGATTTTTTTCCCATGAATGCGAAACGTGCTTAATTTTAATTTTTATTTTTTACGAAAAAAATTATTGAAAAACATAGTTAAAATATTTATTTAAAAATTCATTAAAAATAGAAATTTAATTTCAAGATTAAAACATTAGTATCATTTAAAAGATAAATTTTTGATCTTTAACTTCATGTAAAAATCTTTTTTGTGCGATAATATTTTCGGAAGTTATAGCAGAAACACGTCAAAATTTCGCTTAATTTTTAAATAAATAAAATTCTAGTTAAAAATTCGAAAAAATAACCCCCAGGTGCACATTCCCGGCCTCCAAGGTATACACGTGCTAAATTTGGTAGCTGTAGGTTGAATGGTCTGACCTGTAGAGCGCCAACATACACACACACACACACATTGCGCTTTATTATAAGTATAGATATAGATATAGATGGGTCTGTGGCTCAATCAGTCTGCAATAAGCCAGATTTATCACTTGGCAAAGTTAATCAAAGCATACAATTGTTTTTAATTAAATTTGATGGTATTTAAAGTAATAATTTCATTTCTTCTTTTATAGATATTAAAAGCATCTACTCAAGTCTTCTCTTTTCTTTTAATCAAGTTTTCGGTGACAAGGGCATTTGTTTTGGAGCATGGGTGCTTTAGGTGTGCATACATTCGTTTCATGGGCAATACTCATGATCTTTTCAGTAGTAATGAATCCAGCTAGTTACAGCAGATTAAGGTTACCTGCTTCAGCGTATCAGGATTGTGGTCTTATCTTATTGCTTTGTAGTATTGTGTCATCTTTTGCTGAGTGTACTGGCTTGTATTTTCTGAGTATGTCGATGATTGGAATACAAATATATAAAGTCTTGCAAAATGTGAGAACATAAAACTTGTTATATATTGCATTTTACAATAATTAATGCAATGCTTCTGATTTCCGTAATTTATTTTCTATATTCTTTTTCTTTGTGTCTTGATATCAGATGAAAAAAATTATTGAATAATTGAATTTACAATCTGTTTTTATTCACATACCATACTTATTGAATACTTTTTTTAAACTTTTGTATCAATTTTGAAAGTAATTGAAGTAATAAAAATTCAATGAATGAATTCGATTCTGTATTGTTTGTTTTAAAGAATAGATGATAAAATTTAATAAATGTAAAAAAAAAACTTTAAAAAAGAAATTCAAAACTTGAAGATCGAAACTAAAATTATAAAAGCGTGATTCACGGATAGAAGAGCTTTAAACGATTTGGAATTTAATTATTTATAATGCACTTTACTTTTGAATTTAAAATGCTTTTAATTAATATTTTTATGCTATGTATATTGTGACTTTATATTCGTCTATCCTTCATGTTTTTACGATTTTTGTTTTAACCTCCAGAATGTTTATAAAAAAATATTTGTTTTTTTCGTTTCATGGCATCTGAATAAACCTTTTTTTTTTTTTTGCTTAAAATTATTATATCCTAAATTTAATTGTAACATGTTCATCAAAAGTGTTGCCACTTTCCTTTTTCGGTTATCTGACTGTAGTAGTCAAACTTACATTCTTCCAAAATAATTAAGTCTTATCCAGGAATCAAACCAAGCCACTCTGATGTTGCAAAGTTATACGCAATCTTAAAAAATTAGTTGAATTTCGTGACATTTACAAGCATGTTCTGCACAATTCTATAAAATTTCATTTTTCACCTTCTATTAATATTCTTGATTTATAAGAATAAATGAACTATTTTTACACTGTCTTAAATTTAATATTCTGGAATATTAAATATTCTATTTCACGCAAGTAATATTTTTAATCTAAAAATAAATATTCTAATTCTTATATTTTAATATTCTTAATTTCTCGTCTTAATTAATCTTTTTATCAAAAATATAGTTGTCAAACTAAACTGCAAAATCATTAAATTCTTATAGAAATGAAGCAAACTGAATTTATAATCAGTTTAAAAATAAATTTTAACTTTTTAAAGAATATCTAGGAATTTCATTCTTAAGGTATTTATTGGTCCTAATTTCTTTATAATATTACTTAACTTTTGAAAAAAATGTCATTTTTTACTTTTTTGTAACACTTTAATAAAAATAGGTTTAAAACTTTTTATTTTTACTATTTTCTACTTTTTAGTCTTTAATGTACTTTAAAATTCGTAATTAAAAGGATTAAGGAATCTATTTTCAGTTAATATTTCTCAGATTGATACTAGATTTTGCTACTTATATGAAATGAAACTTTTGTTAAATAAACGCCTTATTTGATAACAATGAATTTAAAAATTATCTATTTATTATGCTGTCATTAACAATAAATAACTGTAATGATACTCGGAACTATTAGGCTTTCTCCCTACGATTGCGACGGTTGTCACTGCCAAAAATGTTGAGTTTTCTTTCATCACTAAATATAACTTTTTTCCCCAAAAGTTATTGATCTTGAATTGATGAGTTTTTGCAAACTTAAAACGCTTTTTCTGAATTTGCAAGCTGACGAACGGTTTCTTTCTAACAATTCGACTTTTATATGCAGCTTGTCTGATTATATTTTGCACGTTTCAGCACTTACACTTCTGTCTATAATTTGAGAAATTTCTGCAGGAAGTTGGATGAACCATATAGTTGTAGCATTCTAAAGGAAAGTGCTAAAAATTTGGGTTTAGATGGAAATTTCATT
The DNA here is from genome assembly GCA_026543865.1 of Argiope aurantia. Classification (NCBI taxonomy): domain Eukaryota; kingdom Metazoa; phylum Arthropoda; class Arachnida; order Araneae; family Araneidae; genus Argiope; species Argiope aurantia. The sequence continues at coordinate 50,010 of JAPMOR010035628.1, forward strand.
TTTCTGCAGGATAAAGACTTAAACACACTGCACAAAACATCAAAATGTGGTGTCTTTTTCATTGTAAACAGCAATTAAACACACCACCACAGTACTGTGACATCAATGTCATTGAATATCCGTGGAACACACTCGAAACACAGAATTAGAAACAAAACTCATTTAAAATAAGTGTTTAAAGAAAAACGGGGTAAAATATCTTTAGACACCACTAAAAATTGGTCGAAGCGGTACCACGGCGTTTAAAGGCCGTTATAAAATACATGCAACTTAATATTGACACTTTCTTTCTATGCGAGATATTATTAAACTTCATTGATATAAAAAAAGTTTTGTATGTTTATTTAAAATGCTTTTGAAAAATTTCAATGTAGAAGTTTTTCATTGATTATTCTTTATTTTTACTTTAAATTAAACCATTTGTTATGTGCAAAAATAAAAACATGTTTGCACTTCTCTGTAATGTGTTATCTATATTGAAAGTCGGATTTATGAAGTAAAAATTAGGTGTATTCTCAATTGTTTGAGCCATTGTAAGTGAAAAGTCGATTAATAAATTCTAGTTGTATAAATAGTAAATATTTTAAGTTAAGCAAAAATATTTAAAAGCGAATTAATAATAATGATTTTAATAATATTCTGCAATATAATCTGGAATGGAAAAATAATCGACGAATAAATAATATGGAAGCATTTAAAACATTTGGGTCAGTTATTTATACTATTTCCAAAACAAACTGAAATAGCACATTTTTTATCTTTCATTTCCGATTCTGCAAACGTCACTATTTATCACTTCCTGCGTTTGTTTCTATTTTTTTATCATCTCGGACAAAATTGTAGAATGAATATGATAAACTAGTATATTTTTTAAGCATTTAATTTTTGCTAAAATTAGAATAGGGTATTATTTATTTATATTCTGTATAATTAATTCGTATTTGTTAGTTATTTAGTTTTTTAAAAATTTCATTTTATTGTTCGCAGGACTTTATTTTCTAATACATGAACTAGGAAACTGCCTAATAGTCCTATAATATAGTTCTAGAATCATATAATCGAGTTCAATAAAATCTACTAGATCCCCCCCCCCTTTTTTTTCTTTTCTTATTAGGATAATTTTTTTTCAGGATAATATAATTTTGTGTTTTCATTTGATTTACACGAGCTTGGATTCGAACTTATTCAAATTGAAAACCAAGCATGATTTAAATTTTGTAAATATTTTTCTTAGTTAAATTGGATCAAAGATTTAATATGATCCATTTTTTTTTTCACTTGGCTGACTAACTCACAAACCAATAATTCTGATAAATTTTGTATTTAGAGTGTTTAGATAGCGTTACAAATATTGGAATTTTTATTTGACTTACTAAAAAAATATTGTTCATTTAACAGTATATAATTATCTAAATAATAATTAGATAATTTTAAATTTTCCGGGCTATGTAAATCAATGGTTTGTCTTATAGAATGCACATAGACGTATACACATTTTAATCTTTTTTATTAATACAGATTAACTAGTAACTGTACCCGCTCTACGTACACGCTTATTTATTCTATATGCTGGCAAGAAAAAACACATATGCATCAATTTATTTCTAACAGTACTGTACAATTTTTATATTCAACTCTTACGAAGTTCAACCGTCAATCATAAATATTTATTAATTAAAAATTTAAATGTTCATGATTTATTACTAATTAAAAGATTAAATACTCATGATTCATTACTAATTAAAAGATTAAATACTCATGATTCA